>PNEQ01124299.1:0-67852 GCA_003012365.1 Medauroidea extradentata | reverse complement strand
ACTGTGTGGTGAAGATTTTGAAGAGGACTGGATTCAGTGTAAGGACTGTGGTGGTTGGGCGCATGAAGAATGTGCTAGTGTTGATGAAACTGATCCGTTTTATCATTGTGATCACTGCAAATTAAAAAGTGTCTAACTGTGTCTCTTTTCAGGTTATACTTGACTGCTAAATATGTAATTTTAATAGTTCTTACCGACTTTTGTATTTTGTCCGGGGCTACCCACCTCTTCCATGTTTAGAGGTAATGTGTATACAAGTTTTTTTTCGAATTTTGTACGTAACAAATTACAATTTTATTCTGTTAACTTCTTAATATATTTTAAATATGTGTGTGTTGGTATTGGGCATATGTATTCAATTATAAAAAAAATTAGCAATAATTAATTAATTATCACTTAAGTGTCCGGGGCTAACCCCCTTTCCCCTAGTTACCACCGCAAAACAGTTTTAGTAAATTTAACGATGTATATGCAGAAACCACTATTTTAAACACATAATTGATTATACTCCCAGTATTGTTAAAAGTGGTTGCTATTTTCCTAAATACCGTTTACAGAACTGATGTGCAACTTTTCCTCTGCAAGTATCTCGGGACGTGGTAAGTAACTTAACAGCGAATGCAGTACGCAGGTATTGCTTACTAGGCTTTGACACTCGCTGGGTGGAGGGAGAGACTTCGGTACTACCAAAGAGAATTTACATAATTTAAACATGCTCCGTTACCCCTTGTTGACTGTGGGTATAAATATGCATGTACTATATGCTGAGCCGTTGCGTTACAACAGTGGTTAAACTTCGCTACTCCCACACTTGCCTAAAGGAGACACGGTCGGGTTTGTCGTTAAAGAGGTGCTCTTAAATGGGGATTCTCTAATGATTTCATCCCATACATTTGCTTCTAATGTGGTGGAAGAACCAATCGCACCGCTTACAACTACACGATTATCTATACCAGGAGATTCAGGTTCACCGTACACTGTTAAAAAATATTCTTAAGGTAAGTGAGCTTTACGTCTCGTCGACAGCGAGGTCAGTATGAACGGTGAATCACAACTTAGTACAATAAAGGGAGTTGGGAGAGGAGTCGACCATGGCCTTCGTTAAGGAACCAGTCCAGGATTCGCCTGGAGCAATTTCAGAAAACAGAATTCAGGATGTCCGGAGCTGAGGATCGAACCCGTGATCTCCCGAATGCGAATCCAATGTGTTACTATTACACCACCTCGCTCTGTACTAAATAGTAACGGAAGTATTTAACCCATATACAGGTTGTTACAAAAAGGTACGGCCAAACTTTCAGGAAACATTCCACACACACACAAAGAAAGAAAATATGTGATATGGACATATGTCCAGAAACTCTTAGTTACCATGGTAGAGCTCAATTCCTTACATCTCGTAGATAGCATCGAAAAAAAACATTTCGTACAGACACTGTTCCAATTACCCAATGGAATGTTTCGCTAGAATGCACGTTACTTCCTAGGATCACCGCCAGGTGGGCGACGTGACGGAAGGTAATCGTGACTGCATTGCGTCACTTCAACTCACATGAAATCAAGGACTGGGAGCACACAGAAACAGACAGTACCAGCATTACGTAACATACGTTCTTAAATAAAATGATAAAAATGACTTCCGTGAGCGAGGATACATGCATCTACCCTCCGCCGCATGGAATTCCTGATGCGCAGATGTATCCCTGGAGTATGGCGTATTGTATCACAGCCTTACTCGATACGGGCGCGAAGACTCTCTGCATCTGGTACCGGGGTTACGTAGGCAAGAGCTTTCAAATGCCCCCATAAATAAATGTCCAGAGGGTTGAGGTCGGGAGAGCGTGGAGGCCAAGGAATTGGTCTACCTCAACCAAACCAATTGGTCACCGAATCTGTTAGTGAGCAGTGTACGAACAATGCAACTGAAATGTGCAGGGGCTCCATCGTGCGTGAAGTACATGTTGAGTCGTACGTGTAAAGGCAGCGCATGTTATAGCAGCACAGGTAGAGTATTCAGTAAGAAATAATGATAACGTGCTCCGTTGAGCATAGGTGGAAGTACATGAGACCCAATCATGACGTCACCAACAATACCGGCCCAAACGTTCACAGAAAAGCTGTGTTGATGACGTGATTCCACAATCGCGTTAGGATTCTCGTAAGCCCATACATGTTGATTGCGAAAATTTACAATCTGGTCTCGTTGAAATGAAGCCTCATCCGTAAATAGCACATTGGTACTAAAATGAGGATCGACACATTGTTGAATGTACCATTCACAAAAGTGTACGCGTTGAGGCTAATCAGCTGCCATTAGTGCCAGCACGCGCTGCACATGGTAGGGATACAGCAGGTTCTCATGTAGCACTCTCCATGCAGTTACATGGTCAACGTTACCTTGTATAGCAGCAACTTCTCTGACGCTGACAGTAAGGTTGTCGTTCACTGCACGAAGAATGGCCTCTTCCACTGTAGGTTTCCTCGTCGTTCTAGATCGTCTCCAGTCACGAGTAATAGGCTGGAATGTTCCATAGACGACGATCAATTGCTTCAAACGTCTTCCTGTCTGGGTACCTTCGTTGTGGAAATCTGCATCGATACAAACGTACTGCGCCACGGCTATTACCCTGTGCTAATCCGTACGTCAAATGGGCATCTGCCAACTCCGCATTTGTAAACATTGCACTGCCTGCAAAACAAGTACGTGATGAACACTAAGCGAGTGATGAAATGTGCTTAGTGCTACGACTGTACAGTAATGCGTGGCATGTCAACACAAGCAATGCAGTCCAGGTTACCTTACGTCAAGTGGTCCACCTGGCGGTGACCTATAGGAAGTAAAATACATTGTAAAGAACCAATCCATTCGGTATTTGGGACATTTTCTGTACGAAGTGTTATTTAGGATTACATTTAACGGGATGTAAGGAATTGGTCTCTACTATGGTAACTAACCGTTTCTTTCTTTGTGTGTGTGGAATGTTTCCTGAAAGTTTGGCCGTACCTTTTTGTAACACTCTGTACAGTATGGGAGACTTACCATATGTACTTTAACTTGTAAAGAGAGCAAATGTTTAGCACAGAAGCCCGTACACACCTGACTTACCAAAGCCGAACAGTGTGGACACCAAACCACGTCCAATGGAAGACTTCCAACACATTCGTTATCATTGGTTGAGAGAGAATTCGTTGGTCCTCATAAGCGGTGTGTACATGCTTCATTTTACGTCCAACTTTGGTCAGATAATATGTAGGTTGAGTTCTGCACGCGTATTGTTTTGTGAACTGTTCACTTTGTTTTCGCATCTCAAGTATGGAGTGGAACAACACAGAATCGTTGCACGTAATTTAACTGTAGCTGCACGGAAAGAGAGTGCCTATGGCTACATGCAATACGCAGTCTTGTTAAAATTCCTACATATGCGCTGATCAACTGAGACGAGTCTCATTTAACTCGACCTACAGAATACTACCAGTTTTTCCGTCTGCTATATTCTCTACTTTTGAGAACTGTTAAGTCCGTGTCCTACTATTGCATCGCTTGAGGGGGAATTTGTGTATTTGGATTTCCTACCTTGTTGTTGCATGCGTGGCTAAGACACGATGAAGTTTCCTGTCGAGAAACGATGGCGATACCAGATGAGCGGCCCCGTTTCCCGTCGACTTGGCTTCACAACAATCTGAGAAACTCACCTAACCCTCAAGAAGAGAGTACTGTTCAAATGACCAGTTAATCTATTTCGCAGTTCACGAAACACTTTTACGCTTAGATATTTGTACATTAGAGATAAGTTAGAGTGTTTTTGGACGTTTTTTATTTAATAGTAACTAGATGTGGTCAGTTGTTTTGGAAATTGTAGATCTTAATTCACGCACCTGAATGGCATCATTGTGATTTAATTTGTGTAAATTTACATTAACAAATTTGAAAATAATTTGGCTATTAATAAATTAATAAGAAGTTGATGAAAACAAAATGTATTTATGCGTGTTCAACTGTTACAAATATATTCTGATAGACGTACGGTATATATTAAGTAAGTCGATGAACCACTTATAGGTACACACCTGCAAATTTCGCGGTCTAATTTAAGTCTAATTGGCTTAAATACCCTATATATACCTGAGTGTTATCTGTGGTTATATTTGAAGCTGTCCTTTAGTTGCGATAGTTTAGTAGCTTGGAGATTAATGTGTTCATGGGCAATAATGCTAATTTTGCATGTTCCTCTCCGTATGCTTCATGAAAACATTTTTTTCTTACAAATTCATGCAGATTTTGACGAACTGCTGAGAAAACTTAAGGTATAATGCATAGGATGAGTTATTATGAAATCTTTAAGGCATGCATCAAACTTGCATATGAATCACTTCTCGCTAAGTATCTCAATGTCAACTTAAAATAAGCCTTTTTGCTGCAGGTACTGCAGTCTAATTTGCGTCTTGCTTAGTAACTGTTGGACCTACACGATTCAATAACAATTCGAAGTCCGTACAGCTCGTTCGTCAAAAATTATTGTACAGTCAATATGCTAGTTCTGTGCATTAAAATTACATATCGAATCGTTATGGCGCCGATATTATCATCTTCGTTGAGAATTACAGAAGCCGCAGCAGGTATAATGCTGGGTCAACAATTTTACAAACACAGAACTCACCACTGAACCTTTGTTAATCTGTTGGAAGCAACAGATTGGCCGGATGTGGACGGCACTCCCAACGCCAAGTATTGGCAGCCAACATTTGATAAGAACGCATTGTATTGTGCTGGTTGGCGTTAGTTGGCCTTGACTTATCATGTGTGTACGGGACGTTGCTATACAGATGTGACACCACCAGTACACATTTGACTGTTACCAAAGATGTAGAGCAAAGCTACCATAGATATGTGGGAAACAATTTTATCACACCAACTTTCTTAATGCGGTAGTTTCCTAAATAAAAGTTGTGATTTTTGTTGATTTTAGCTCACTTTATATCAAGAAACGATTGTTGGTAACATCCGTTTTGCGCTTTAATATAATTTTATTTACACAACATTGACAAATTTATTGCCGTTTCCTATCACAAGCTCTGTGTTCTAAATGCCATTTTACTTACGAAAGTTAGTTTTTCTTGATCATTTGGTAATATTTACATATTTATTAGTTTTTCAATAGCATAAATAAAAAAATTGTTTATATTATGATTCTTTCTATATGCAATTTTATCATTATCTGACTTATCGATTGCTTACAAATGAAACGGAGCATTATACAAATAATTTAATGAAGAAACGTGGGAAAAACTCAGAGTCTCAGTTAGCCAGCACATAATTAAGATACTAATAACAGTCGAGCCAGTGATCTCGAATAACAATTTTTTTTGTAAAAGTGCCCCTTGAAGTGGCGCTCTATCTGTTTGTGGCAGTGACGGAACTCCGTGCTCCGAGTTCTGTTTCGATGAATGACAGGGAGGTGGGTGGGTGTGAGGACGATGAGTGGACTGGGTTTGAAGGCGGAGTAAGCTTTGTGTAGTAAGTATGAATCCTCCACTATAGAAAGGAATGCATTTCACGGAACTCGCTTGGCATGCCCCCGGTCTAAATTAGTACATGTCAGTCCTCCAACATAAACGATATTACTTAGCCTGCGCGTCCCGTCCTTCCACAACTGTTACCGCAGTGCGTAATAGCATGTACACTACTACTTCGAGACACAGTTGCAGGGTACTGGTGTTCGTTCTGACTTGTCCTATCTGCTATACAGGATGCCCAGAAGCAACCATCTGATATGAATTTTTACGTGAAAATTATTTGCTTAGCAGTTTTTAAATTTATTGATTTTTTCATTTTATCTCTGAAAATTAAAAAGTTATAATTGAAACTACATGGGGCACATTGAAGGAGGGTACCGATTAACAGCATAAAAATCAATCGATGCAATTTCTGAATGTTTTTTATTATTTAATATTTTATCCCGATACTTATGAGTCCTCCCACATATAAAATACTGTTGGTATTATACTATTCTTTGATTAAAAATTGATTTTATATGTTAATGTTTGAAGGTAATTATGCTTATTTTATTTTAAACTATTTTTCATTTTCTAATTAAAATTATACTTGTATGCTTATACTTGTACTGCATATAGCTTACATCCCCACTATTTCTCATGAAGCAAATCAGTCGAAATTCATTAATCAAACCTTTTTATTAATCATATATCTTAAATATTTACAAGTTATTTGTTATAATTATAGTTAAATGCTTATACTAATATTGTTTATAGCTTATATTACTTTCCGTACTAGTAAAATAAATCAATTGATATTGTGTAATCAAATATTACATCTTTATTATATACTTCTTTAAATGTAATTGAAATTAAATGTATGTTACGTACTGTTTACAGTAGCAGTACAATTCCCTTAATTAAATAAATTAATATATATTCATAATTATTAAAATATTATTTGTTAATTTACAATTTTATTTTAACAATTATACTTAATTGTAATATATTCCTTGTATCGTCTCACCTTACACACATAAAATCAATCGATGTTGTTTATATACACATAATTACCTTTTATTAAAATGTAAAATTTACTAATGCCTCTCTCAACTACATCTGAAATATATTAGCTACATTCAGTCAATTAATAAAAAACACAAATTATAAAACATGCAGTCCTATAGGTCACCGAGTCAACACACTCTCATAGCTATACCCAAACGATTTACGATATATACAATAATTTAAATATTTATTTACTTATTACTTACATACATGCACAACACTTCGGCCCTCAGACATGGCTGACAGCAGCCGAGTGAGTCCTACCACATCCATGCAGTTTTATACTGCCTTCCTCCTTCCTATCGACACGTCTTCACATGATGCAAGTTTCGACAAGCGGTCTCCTGATTGGCCCAACTGAACCAACGCCTGAAGGGCAAGCAGCGGGGATGTTTACGCCAAACACGAGCTACGCTAGGGAGTTTTGATGGTTTAGGGCAGACGCTGAGAGGTGGCTGGGATGCAAGGAACGACGGGCACTGGTTCTAACCGCCGGGTGTGTCGTGTCGCCTACGAGTTTCGAAATGTTGCAGAAAGTGTCACAAGTCTGGTCGGCAGACCACTGAAGTCATCGTAAACGTCGACATAACTTACCTACACATTGCTAAGACTAACGGCACGCAATCAGTGAATGCAAAATTAAGTTCAGGTGAACAGACCTTGTATAACAACGATCGTGCCAGGAGAGGACAGTAAGACTTGTTACACGGTGGAAAATGACCTTGTCGACTTTTTATTTCTCTACTGATTTCCACAGAAAAATAAGAGCAGGACAAGAGCACAGTTGACTTTTCAGTTTCTTGCACCCTACATCCACCAGAGTTTTCAACCCCACTGAAGGACGCCGTACTAGTCACTGGGGTCACCACTCCCTCTCCGTTCCCTGCACGCGGAACTCCCCAGAATACCTACTTCCCCTTACACTCACTTAGCAGACGGGTTTTAGACATCTCAGCCCCGTTAAGCGGTATCAGTACTTGCCATCTTCGAATTCTTCAATTTTCCATTTAAACCCCTATACACTATTGAAAACTTTAACATTTGACTTTAACACTTGACTTTACGATAGCATTCAATACATGGCTTCTTATGGCGTCGCCAAAGCTAAAGTCAAGCAGTCTTGACTTTACGTTTCCGATAAACTTAAACCTAAAGTCAAAGTCAAGATGACCGTTCGCAAAGAACCAGCTGATTATTTACGCTAGAACGAAATATGATTATTCCTGAGTACATTTTTGTTCTCCAGTACTCGAATTTCGTGAAAAAAAAAATAACAGGTGTTTCTTAAATGTACTCGGAAAACCTTGTAAGTAGCGTTGGTGAAATATTCGTTCCTGAACTTAAAGTTGCGTCAATAGATGGTGTTGCTTTTGTTCTGAGAAATATTATAATAAATAAAACAAATATTAATAATTGAGTTTATTATTTTAATGTCTACGTGATATGCTATTACGGTAAGTATATACTGATTTATTATGTCACAATATTTCCGTTTCAAAAAACAGATTTCCACTCGTTCTTCTCCTGTCGTTACTTTAATTTTACATTTGTATTTTGTATTGACGAAATACATACACTAACGGCAGCGTAAAGTCAAATGCTGAAGTATTCAATTGTGAATAGGCCTTAAGTTCCATACAATGAGATAATTTAAAATTTTCCGTCTGACATTACACAGATATTACCTTCTTAAGCATGACCAAATTGTCACACCTATGCTACACTTTTTTTACTAGTCACCTTCCGAAGGAAGAAAGCAATTTTTTCTCTGTAGATGGTCAAATGTGTAGTACATACAATAGTAGTCGAGCAATGCCAACTGTATGCAATGTACAAAACTATTCCGTCTGTATTACCGAAGTATAATACATTGTAGAAAATTTGCAGACCAAATTAAATGCAGAAGTTTCGTTATTACAAAATGGCGGGTACTGATCGTCCCTCAGGGCCAGTGTGTTACATTCAAAGTGACGCTATTCCTAGGGACAAGGAAAGAAAATTCTAACAATAGGGCAGGTGTGTATCGTTTAGAAATGCATTTCGGTATAATCACCATCTATCGTCGAAGGGCTGAACTATCTCAAGTGTTTTGCAAATAAAGTGCTAGTGCCTGTCAATAAATACGCTGCTATGTAGGATACCCGACCCTTAACACCCCTATACATCGGTTTGGTAGGTTCATAAATAAATATTTACAGCGTAGGATTCTGAACACTTGCAATTAATTTTTCTTTGTGCACCTGACGCTCGAATTTACACGGAAAACACAACAGGACCTTTTACAGAAAACGTGTGGCGTACGATATTTAAAAACTTATATATATATATATATATATATATATATATATATATATACACAAATTTTTTTCTCACAAATGAAAGCATTTTCTGTACAGACACATTAGTGTAGTTGCGTGAAGTGAAATAATTTGTTAGTAAAAATAGCTGCAGACGAAGCGCAGTACGAAAAGGGCTTCTGATTGGTCAACATCATGCCCTACTGTAAAACGTTGGTTGATGCTGTGTAGCTTCATGTTCACGAATGTGATGTGTTAATTTTTTATAATATAGCTCTTAAAAGATTTTTGTAAGAAGAGCACAGTCAGATGATTTACCATAAGTAGGAATATTAAATAAATAATGTATCATATATATAATTTGTGGGTGTGTATACTACGTCTTTTTCAATGGAATTAACTTACATTAACTCACTTGCATATTTAGCGGGTTTCATACATTACTAAATGTTTAGGTGATACTAACGAAGTGTTTGCTTTGAAATAGTAACTAGAATAAATATGTTTTGCAGGAAGAAAGTTTCTATTCTATTATTTGATAAAAGGATTCGCATTTTCTTGTTTCATTACGTGTTAAACTACCACAGTGTATGGGCTATACAAAGTGCTCGTAAATTTTCTGGCCAAGGTGGAAGGGGTGATGGAAATAAACAAAAGAACATTTAGGCGATAGAACGTGGGACCGGAAATGGCGCGTTGCCTGTTCGGAAATCGGTCCCCATACAGCAGTCGTGGCTGCTCGTTCATTTCCATTTGCTGGCACGTACATCAGAGAATGAGTGCAAGCACGACATACGTGTGTTGCTGCATACTTGTGAAGCTTCTAGCAAGAACTGGAGCCTCACAACGCTGCTAGCAGTCATCATCTGACATACATTGCGTTACCTTTCGCAGTTTCCAGGCCAACATTACGATTATACGTGTTCCTTTATGTTCTTTTTACTAAGGGAAGTGCTGCGATCAAGAGTGGCCGAACGTCCGTAGTTCATTTCGTTGCGTGGCTAACTTTCGAGAGAGGGGCCTTGGGTTCGATTTCAAGGTCCTGCAGGGTATAAATTTTACGTTTTTTTTTTATAAACTAGTCTCAAAATTCATTCCAGTACTACTGATTCATAACTTCACTCGGTGTTACTCAAATTAGTCAACTTAAATTAAGGGGAAAAAGAGGAAAAATGGGGGGGGGGGGGCGTTTGACGCAGTGACGATGTGAAAGCCTTGACACTGTACCAAACATTAATAATAAAAACAAGTTAGTCAGCTCACTTGCCTCCCAATCAGGTTATCCGGGATCAATTCCCGGTAGTAATGGTCCCACAGTTTTTTGCATGTAGAAAACGTGGTAGGCGCTGATGTAGGCCGGAGGGCCATGTCGGTGCACCCCTGCCTTCTCCCCCTCGCTCCCTCATACTGTTATCCCTAATACATAAGAACAAGTCTTTTCCGCTGCTCTTTTGTTACATGACCAAATTGAATGCCGACGTATTACAGGTGAAGATAGGAAATTGTGTACTTTAGTGGGGGTGGAGGGAACGATATTTTTATCAACAATAATATAGGACATGGCATGTTTAGGGCTGCTATATGGCACCGTTCAATTTGTTAACACACAGAGATATGCCATCAGCAATGGTGTTTCACCCCTTCCTTCTTTTTGGCTCCTTCCAGGAGGGACCCCCCCCCCCATCCCTGGTGGACTTCCATCCCATCACGTAATCAGAATCTGATTAAAAACAGTGCAATATAATTCTTGTAGCGACGTCTACACACGGTTTTCATTCATTCCGTGTATTACTCCCTACCGTGTTTAGGTTGGGGGTGACTTTGGACACATGAGGCAGCTTGGGACTTTTAAAGTAATTTTTAATTCATTTGTGTGTAAACTGTGAGTAAATATTGATGTGGTTTCTTGTGTACATTCATTTTTTATAAATTTATCGCAAGAAATTAACATTATTGGGGTCTGTCGTGTTTGAGAAAAATATATGTCTTGGATTTCCCAACTCACCCCGTGCGATACCTAACTGTGTAGCGCTCCAACATGAGTCGCACGCCAGTGAAGATAGCAGTCATTTTCCTCACGGTTTGGAATGCATCAGACCGTCAAACGGGATGGGAACACCTGTTCATGGCAAGACTAGTGATGTTTATACTATCGTGTTGCTGCCAGGCTGTCTACTACTGCTAGTAATTTGTATCACCATGTTCAATTATCAGGAGATATTTATGGATATGAGTACCTCAACTATGTATGTTATATTTTATCTCATCTACCACCCGTATCAATTTATAGCAGTTGTTCAGTGTCACAAAATACAGGATGTCCACAAACAACCGCATAATAAGCACAACACCCGAATCCTGGGCTAAATTGGAGATGAAAACTTGTTTTACGCGATGACATTTTACGTGCACAATGTGGCAACACTGCACGGGGAAATCCCCTCTTGCGCTCCACGTACATGTACTATTTTTATTCATGTTACGTAAAATAAACGTAGAATTTTGTTTGTATAGCTAGGGATTTTAATCTGCGCACATCATATGTAGGTCAGAACACTAGTAGTAATGTACGTAATATATAACTGGAGCGCAAGAGGGATCTAACTACAGTGCTATGTTCCCACATTGAGCAAGTAAAATGTCTTCGTACAACATTTTACCATTAACATTTTCGTCTTCAATTCAGCCCAGCCCAGGGTTCGTGCGGACATCGTGTATACGTCATCTCGCTCGGTACTTAGAAGGCAGACTTCAAGAAGTTGTCGTACCACCCAGCCACACGCCCGCTGCGCTGTGTCGCCTGCCAGCTGAGAGATGTGGTGCTATGTGCTGCGGGATCGTATATACATGTGTCAATTCGCTGTTTTTACCACGTTCTTTTAACTCGCTTTTTTGTCGGTCTGTTATTTCGGTACAAATTTGGCAATATATTTCAAATTATCTGCCTAATGAGCTAGAGACTTGAAATTTTAAGGGGTATTGATCCCTACCACCTTGGACTTATCTATTTTTTCTCGATAACTTCTATTCCAGCCGATGTATACAAATTTTTGTCACGAAAGGGCATATATACAAACTAAATCGATTTTCTGTAATTGCTGGAACCATAATATATTCATTATTTTGCAACGGGAAACAGCTGAAAAGGGAAAATGGCTTTATTTACGGGAGTGACTACAGAGGCCACAAAATTAACAGAAACAATGCCATATGGATTCCAAAAAGTGAATTGAACAATAAGCTATGCCTTGTCAGCGTGAAAAAAGCAACACAATGTGTATATTCCCTGATTTATAAGAAAAACCGTAAAACCGATCTGACTGGGATCAATCAATCCCCCTTAAGTATAGCTTAGTACTGGCTGACAATGCAATGTTACCTTGCTTTCTTGTATGTCTGTTGGTTCATCTGACAATTCAGGTCTCACATATTTTATTAAACGTGCCTACATTTACTTACTAAGACACATATTTTTTGCTTTAATGTGTACATGAAGGTCTCACGCAATAAATATGTAAGATGCTACAAAAAACCTCACTCGATACATTTGAAATTGCTTAAACCGTTCGAATATCTGATGAAAGTATCAGTCTACAATCTTTAGATATATGTTAATATGTTACTCGATCTCTTAGTCGGATCTACTCAGGTTTATTCTGCTCGGAGATAGCCGCCAGCAGACGAGAAACACGAAAGAGTGCGTAAAAAGTAAACGAACACAGGCTCCCGCGTATGTACACAAAATAAAACTGTTTACAATGGTTATCTCAGGCATGTCTGTATGGTGTACATAATAAGTACGCAATTTTAGTGACATATACTTATATTGTGCCAGTACAAATGGATATTCTGCGTTATCGGAACGTGTGTCTGCGGCGACTGAAGTATACTGCCTCTGCAGATTTTGCCGCATTTTTAATAGACCGCCAATATACTAGTCTTGGAGTATTCGTACGCTCGGAAATAAACCATTAATAATAGGATTGAGTAAATAAGATCACGTGATAAAGACTACCGAGTATGTTATTCCTACTACGTTTTCGTAAGCGCCTATAAATCAAACTGCAAATCTTTGGGTCTCTCTTACAAATGTTACCATTAATGGCTTTCATCCCTATATGTTAGTGCGTACTCTCGTACATGATGACAACCAGACCCAGTGATGTAAATACGCAGATACAGTTGCCATAGTTTGAAACAGTCTTTGACTCTGCAGTACGGCATCCTGCACTACATTCAAACATTTATACATAAGGCGTTCTTGCAAGCGTAAACCACATCCTCTGCGACATTCAACTCCCTTTTCAACGTATGGGCTACGAATTCTCTCACTTTATACGTCTCGTACATGTTTCTGAACTCTGTAGCATTCGTTGCATTTCGGTTATAACTTCACGACTTTCATTCGTCTAACTGCGAGTGCTAACAAAATTAGTTTTAATAAGTTCCTTTTAAAACAGTGCTTATTATTTTTTCAATTCGCTCTTTACGAAACCTATTTTTTTGAAATAGATAATTGCATGCCACTTTCTATTTTAAAATATTTTGTTAAAATTTATGTTACCTGGTACTGAAGGCTATAAATAACAATGTTTCGTTGTTCAATGAATTGTGTGTGTGCGGGTGTGAAATATATGTAAGTGCATGTGTAATTTTATTTATCATTATTTAATTATTGCTTTTGTTTTATTTATTTGTTTATTCTTCTCTCGTTTGTGTTTTAATGAAAGTCCAAGTATTTGAGTATCTAAAAATGTTTTGTTTTGTGTGCTTAGTGATAAAGAAAGCCATGCGGCATTAACTTCTCCACGTAAAGAACGGCGTCATTATTATTGTTATTATTAATATTATTATCATTATTATTATACGTACCCACTTAAAATCCGTGTTGAACGACGAAAGACTTACTTGTACGAAGAAACAAAATAAATCTTGTACCTAGAGACGTTGTTCAGTTGTTGAAATACATTACATGCCTAAATCAGAATCACTGACACACTCTTATCAACTAGGCTACACATTTATCATAAAGGAAATAAACTAAAATATTTACAAATATTAAATAAAATTATAATGACCATAAGTAAAATAATAATAAAAAAAACCTTCTATACATGTTATACTCGTCTGCAGTTGGCGTATTATAACAACCGCCAATAAAGAAATATCGTAATCGTCGCTCAGTCATACTCTGGAATATTAATGTCGGAGAGAATTCACTACTCCCCTACTAGGACCGATGCAGTTTGACTACCTACCACTACACTTTAATGGATTTATACTAATTTTGTGCACGAACCGTCGTAGATCTGGCTCGTCGCCTCGTGGCTTTGACATCCAGGGCGTGCACATCAATCTGTGTAGTGATACTGCATCATGGTTTTTCCTGTGTAGCGTAATTGTTTCAGAGCAAAATAAATGTAATGTGTTTGGCAAGTTATCGACTTAAATAAATGTAGTGTATCTCCGCAACTAGCCAAATTTATATATTTCCTTGCGTTAAAAAATATAGGCTACACTTAGTAAATACAATTTTCAATAAATCTACGTCATAAATTTACAATGTCTGTACCTTTTTTGTTTCAACAAATAATATTTGCAGGTGCATAGTCCCTCATGTCTTTAATGCACTGTAACGGCAGGGTAAATGACGTACAATATGATACATTGTTCTTGAACTCAACCGTACACAAGATATTCATTACTCACCCTGTTGTTACTGGCAAGTTCCACTGTCTCAAACAAGATACTTGTTTTGGATACCATGAGTTCATTACAACGCAAATGTGTTGCCCCCCCCCCCCCCAAAAAAAAAATAAACAATCAAACATAAAACAATAAGTTTGCACGACTGCAGCAAAACAACAAATAAGGAAACCCTTAAGATCACTTGTAAACCATCGACACCAGATATGAAACATCGGTGCACATTTCACACATTAAACCTAAAATATTATTGTAATTTGTGAAATATTTGTGCAGTTGGGAATGTATGACAAACTGAAGTGTTTTGTTGAGTGTACGCTACTGCTAACGAATGTTGCTGAGTCACTGAAAATCAACAGTTATAAAAGGACTAAGTCAAAAGGGGCCGCGGTGGCCGAATGGTCAGACCATTCGCCTTCCACCAAGGCGATCCAGGTTCGATTCCCGGCGGTGTCAGTCCGCGGATTTTCGCATGTGGGAATCGAGCCGGACGATGCCATTGGTCGGTGGGTTTTCTCGGGGATCTCCCGTTTCCCCCGCCCTTTCATTCCGGTACTGTTCCAAACTCACCTCATGTCACCCTTCACCAGCGCTGAAGACCTCGGTGTTGAGCGCTGACCAAAACCTCTCACACTAAGTCAAAACCGAAGAAAGAAACCAAGGAAATCAGAAACGACTGTAGTCAACAAACATACTTGTAATTCCGAAACATGAATAAAGTAGGTATACAACGGAAACTGAAAAACAAAACGGTAAGAAAAAAAAAACAGACTAGAACCAAGCAAGGTACACGTAAATTGTGACACTGATGCGCAAAGAACGAGAGTAACACGAATGAACTCAAGGGCTCTAGGCAAGACATCACAACTAATATAACATCGACGGCGATAGTAGACCTCCTACGTCAACAACAGATGCGACGTTTCTGGAACTGGGACGTGTTGCCGCCTTCAGGCACACAAACAATCTGAGGAACTCCAGTACACTGACGGCAGACGATGTTTCATTCAGCGTTTGGGACATAAGTCAGGACAAGGCATTTGACAGTGTTCTTGACAGCATCGATTTAAAGTAGTTACATACCTTTTGTATACTTTGCCAGCATCCGAATTTAAGATGGAAATCTTTCACACTTCATTTAATAATCGAATGCACATTAAGAGCTACGTTAAACGGAACTATTACAAACACTTTTTCACACTAATTGATTATTAATACTCATGTGTTAAGAAATGTTGCGAGGAATTAACATCCATTTGTACATACCTTATGAAAAAGTAAGAAGAAGAAGAAGAAAAAACACGACGTGACAGTTCTTCGGAGGCTGCTGTAATGTGATTCTCAGACTTTATCAAAATCCGGTCAAAATTGCGCACTCGCGTATTGGAGAACCGAAAATCCTATCAGGTGAAAATCAGAATCAATGCTGTGGCAAAGGGATACAAAAAAGTAATTATTTTCGAAGTAATTTATTAGTATTTTGGAAGAAAGGACACTAATAGGCGAGAGCGACTAATTGCTGGGTGTTTGCGAGCAGCGCTAAACTCAAGCTGTTTGGCAGCGAGCCGTGTTAAGCCCCTCAGAGCGCTAGAAGGACGGACAGACCGGGCGGGTAACCGAATTTCGCACCGCAGGTGTCGGCTACGTGCCGGCGAATTTCGAACTTGTCGTTTGAAATCGAAGGATCGCTCGGTCGCCATTCCATCATCGCGGTATCTACCTGCCGGCGCATTTCCAATTCCGATTAATGGCCCAGGCGGCGCTGAAAGGAAGGCGGTCAGCGGGGGAAGAGGGAGTTAGTTGGAAGGTCTGAGGCGGTCGTGCGAAAATGCTTTCTTCTTCGACCAAGCTTCCGAGATTCCTTCGCGGTCCGAGGTGAGATTACATCTGCTGAATGTCTACGCCAGCTTAGATGTTGTACAAGCTTACTCCAGGGTGCCCAGTAAAGACACTTTCATTATCACAACAACATATTGTTTGAATATGGTCTACTACAAAGTAACTCTGCCACTGAGGTGTTTAGCTCGCTGTAAAGAAATCTTACCTTACAGCAAGGCAAATATAGAAAACTTATGTTTTATGTCACATTTTGTCTTTAAGAAGATTTTATTAAAAATCGTATCAGTTTATTTGTAGCAAAGATGATATATTTTTTTTTTTTAAACATGAAGCTTGTGTTAAAAATGTCATAATTATTTTCACCTCAAAGATTTAAAATAAATTATCTCAACAATAACACAGTTTTTGTTATCATTGCCGTATATTTGAAATAAAAGTTTTCATTGCGGTAAAGTGACTTTACAGTGGTTCATATTTAAGAGTCATATACAGCAGGCACTACAGTATATTGGCGTTAAAGTGAGAGCACGCGAAGAACATGCACTTGATCGAAGGTAAGGTCTGTCATTGAAAACACGTAGTGTTCATATGATTGCTCGCCACGTGTAGTGGCAGACAGGTACTGAGCGTAGAATACGATGCACGGATTGGTGGTATTAAAATAAAGGTATAAGGGAATTAAAATGAAATCTTCATATTGCACATCGCAGTGGAAGAACATAATCAACATACAAATATCTAACAGTTCATTCAGATGATGCAGAACTGTCGATATTAAGGTTATAATTACTATACCGAACATGCAGTGTATGTATCACGAAATACGGTCGATAAGTGAAAAACCAGTACGTAACAGTCGTAGTTGGGCGGCATGTGTTTACGTACGTTCGACTGTAATAGTGAAACACATTTACAGCTGAAGTTTCTGTCTGATTAAATCACTATCAGAAAACAATACGAACACTGGTTTGACCAGTCACCAATTTAAGGCCGTGTCTCAATTTAAAGCGTACGCTCTGGAGAGAGCACTCTTCGCAATACCGCGAGAGAAAGAGCTCTCTGGCATTCACGCTCTCTAATTGGGACGATGCACTCTCGAGTTTGTAAACAAACGATGCAAGGGTAACAAGTGCGTAAATTTTATTAATATATGTTATAAACACATAAAATATATTTTTAGGCAATTGAAATAATAATTTTTAACTTACCAGCGTCATATTTCAAGCAGCGAATAACAGTTTACAAGTGATGCCATAATTTTGTGTTTTGTGTATTTAAACGTATGTTAGGGCAGAAAATGTTTACACAACTTCTCGCCATAATTAACGGCACATTGTAAATAATTATCCATGCATACATGTTGAAATATTAGCAATATGTGACACACATTTCTTCAATAACCTCAAACCATAGCAGTAATCAAGATGGCGTGCGCCAGAGAGAACGAGAGAGTGCAGCGAGTGAAAAGTTTCGTTCTCTCGCTGTACTCTCGCTCTTTCGCACTCTCGCCAATGAATTGAGACGACCAGAGAGCACTCTCTCTGACGTGTACGCGCGCGAGAGAGTGCGAGAGAGCACACTCTGAGTGAATTGAGACACGACCTAACTCTCGTCACACTGCAGCGCGCGCGCTGGTTAGTAGCTTGTACACCCCTTACCGCTTATTCTAGTATCAAACATTCTGTTTACAAACTACAACTTTCATATCTCGGCGAATGAACTATTGATGTAGTGTCTGAAGTAAGGAAACAGGGAGACGATAAGAGCTAGACTACCTCGTGCGTTAACAACCGTATCGTCTTTATGCGCGAGGCGTGCAGTGTTTCTTCTGGGACTTGTAAAGCAGCTACTCTTGCGCAACTTGCATAAGTCAAGCGCGTGGTTCATTATTTTCGTTTAACGATTCCGGTTGGTATTTTTCAAGTGACAACGGTCTGAAAAAGCCGTTTTTAGCCGTTTTGGCGCGCCCTGAAACCTTGTTTCTGAGCAGAATATCTGAAAAACAAAACTAAAGAAGTTACTTTCAAATGTGTTTTCGTTTCGTAGATAGAGGCATCAATTGTGCAGGTTCAGTAGTATCTCTAAAAAAGACTTTCTCCTAGCAATGTGTAACAATGTTCATGCGCTAGTTGAATATGGCTCTTAAACGAACATTTTCTTACAGCAATTAAAGTGCTTTTACTGTGTAATTTATTTTTTAACATTTGCTTAATCTGCACATCGCGTCGCTACCAACTTCAAAATGCGTAATTCCTACACATTCAGAATCTTACGACTGAATCTTGTCCCTAAAAATAAATGAACAAATAATACACATAGTAAAATGATAACGAGGAGTAAGTCTAGAGCGAGAACTTTATGACTGCCTACATACCTTAGAAAAATGTATATTTTCTTCGTAATCTCACACGTAAATGTGTTTGGCATCTCATTAAAATATATTTAATTTACTGTGACACAGAGAGTTATGGATTATGAAGTTAAAATACCTCATCTACAGTCGCTGTTTACACACACACACACACACACACACGCGCGCGCGCGGACGCGCGGACACACGGACACACGGACACACGGACACACGGACACACGGACACACGGACACACGGACACACGGACACGGAGCACGGACACGGACACGGACACTCACCGACCCATACACGTTTGCACACATACACACGTATATTTTAATGTGTGTATATATTAAATTATATATAAATCATATTGTTGCTAGCCGCGACTGTCTGGCTGGGCGGTGTAGTACGATACAGTGGTGACGGAGCTAGGACATCCCCTTCCCACCCACTCCTTGGAGTCGTGGCTGTCTGGCAGAGCGGCGAACTACAATGCAGTGGCGGCAGCGCTAAATTACCTCCTTGTGTGCTGCATGGATTGTATTACTCCACGATAACAACCTGCACGCCGCTGTAATCGGAGATCAGTGTAAACCGATATTGCAGCTGCAATAACAAAGAGGTTCGGCGTACATTGTGCCTCCCATGTGCGGTGGCGACAAACTGCACCCAATATCGGGTAACCGTGGGAGATATCGTGATCTGGAGTGTTCCTGTTCCTTCTTTATCTCTCGGGGTGGTGCTTGACTTTGAAGCGACGCCTTTCCAGGAGGTTGGAGATCAGAGACTTGCCGAGAGAATTCAAGACGTTAGAGTGGGTATATAAGGGGGAGCTGCAGCAGGAGCGAGAGAGTTTTGGCTGGCAGGTGCCTGGTGGTTCAAGTGATAGTGACGAGAAGTGTTGGGTTGCGAAGAGTGTTCGAGGGTATCCAGCGAGTGGAACCGCAGTAAGTAGTAGGAAGAAGGTGTTTCTAGGCCAGAAAAGATTCCTCGGTATTCTTTCATTGGGTCCACCATTGTGAGTGACTAGTAACCTTTCCATATACAGAGGACTTATGTAGATGTATTTTATAACCTGTATATAAATAGTAGTTATTTGTTTTGTTTGATATCTATTGTGATAAATCCTTATAGACAAAGGATTTTTTTGTATAGATAGTTATAAATAAACTAGGTTGGGTTTATTATTTTTCTTTTATTTATCAAAGACCTCCATCCCCAAATGTACCTATCTCCATACTTGTAACAATGTATACAAATTATATATACTGTAAATTCGTCATATTTTTTAAGCACACACATATCTATGCACATATACATATATGCTTAGTGTGTAGGTCAAAATTATGTTCGTAAAAATTGTGTGTATGCATGTAGATATGTGCACACACACAAGGCCTATCTGTATTTGATCGATTAACTTTGGCGTATGAAACATTACAAAAAACTAAGTATGAAACTTGAAGAACAAATACCGCTAAAATATAATATGAAGGTAGCAACAGACCCATAAAAATTGAAATTCGAAACAGTGTTTTCTGAAAGAATCTGGCACCATGTGAGACAAAATGACAAAAACCAGAATATTGTTTCATGTTATAAGGATCTGTCATCCCACAGCAAATGCTTGTGCAAGTCTTCCGCTATTATGAAAATCACAAGGTGGACCACCCTTGTAGGTCGTAAAACTTTGGCGCTGTCTTGATATGAAGGTATTTTAAAACGAATAACTGACCAGCATGCCATGCGTTACAAAAATGGCCCTTTTGTTGCAAGTGCGTAGGACAAACAGTTTCCGTTAAAAATGTACATCAAGTAGTTATGCTAGGTGCGGCAGTACAGTGCATTCTGACATTGGTCTGCTACTTTGACATCTAAAAGTTGACACAAAATCGACCAGAATGTTGCAAACAATTAGGACAGCGTTTTGGATCAGGTTTGCCCGCGCACCTAGTGCATACACGTTGGGACCCGAAAGACGATGAACTATGCCTGGTCAGGACGAAGTCAAAGGTAACCCTGATGGAGGTCCATAGTGATTCTGACGTGCAAATCGATCGTCGGAGCTGGGTATAGGGGCGAAAGACTAATCGAACCATCTAGTAGCTGGTTCCTTCTGAAGTTTTCCTCAGGAAAGCTGGCACTCGGAGGAAAGACCTGTAGTCAGTAATGATGTGTTTTCCCTCTAGATTTAAGCACTGTTCTGCCAATATATTGTCATGCATTTTTTCAACTACCTGTAGACAACGAGAGTGGAGTCAGTCTAACTCGAGGCGGGATCAGGTACGCTACTTACAAACAAATGACCACACAGCAGTTCATATACTGTTATATTTATTTACAAATTTCCACAACAGGAATTTATATTTACCGACTACATATCCTTGACAATATTCCAACGGTCAGCGACAGTCAAATGTGTCAAT
Organism: Medauroidea extradentata; assembly: GCA_003012365.1. Lineage (NCBI taxonomy): Eukaryota > Metazoa > Arthropoda > Insecta > Phasmatodea > Phasmatidae > Medauroidea > Medauroidea extradentata. Next base: position 46,669 of record PNEQ01124299.1, on the reverse strand, counting down.
GTGGCACATTTTTTATACTCAAGTGAAGGTTGCTATGAAAAAAATATTTATCGGAATTTATGTATTTCAAGATGGTCCAGCTACTTTGTTACTGATAATTAGAAAGGTTGAAATTTCGCGAATTCAATGACTTGCATGTTAGAATCAAATATCCTATGCATACTGAAGCCCTGTCTATTCGTTTATTGTCTGCTGTTCCACTGAGTAGCATCTAGTGGACAAATGGTCGGAACTTGAGTATGTATAGGATATTTGATTCTAACATGCAGGTCATTGAATTTGCGAAATTTTGCCATGTCTACCGATAATGGAAACTAATGAAAAGTTACGACATATTGGGTACTTGGTGTGAGGTGAAGAAACATTATTGTTTGACGTACGTAATTAATGGGAAATTTAAGCGTACTTTCCGGAGGAAAAAGTAAGCTTAATGTGATCAACGTCCTGTCTGTGTGTGTTTGTGTGTGCGTCTGTGTGTATATGTGTGTATCTATCTAAGTGTGTGTCCCTATATGTGTGTCCCCTAAAAACGTTTGAATCCGTGATCGAATTTCGTCAAACTTGGTACACACATAGTACTTCAGAAACCTGATTAGACTTTTTTTTTGTTTACTGTATGTCACGTTCATATTATTAACGTGGTGGCCATTATATAATTTTTCCGAGTCCACTTGATAACTGTAAGGAAGTGCAGTTTATAACTTCGCCAAGCTCGTTACACATAAGGAACCTAGTGAGGCAACTTGAATTTTATATATTTAGTTAATTCTGCAAATATAGTTTTAAAAAATGGCGACGATTTTGTATATATTTAATACAATATGTTATATCTGAGGAAATATTTCTCCGAGGTGAGGTGAGAAAGTTTTACGGTGAAGGTGAGAAAGTATTACGGTGAAGGTTAGGTGAAGGACAACACAACATTCATCCTCGAGCCGTGATTTGAACCCAGGACCTCTCATTTTGTAGAACGGCGTCTAACTGGTTACACTACTAAGGTCGGCTATTTCTCCGAATTTCATCAAACTCGTTACATATATATTACCTACCAAGCAGACGTGACTTTTGTGTATATCGTTCTTACTGTATTTAAATTTTCTTAATGACGGTAATTTTTATATTATTAGTAGAGACATGAACTTTTCGCGAAAAGAAATTTGCCTCACTTTGTGTCAGTGACTTGTGTGCACGTCTGCAGACTTGCTTCACGGTCAGAGATTGGATGTTTTGACATTATGTGTCGTGGGGTTTTATACGCAAATCACAGACGTGTGGTGTTGCAGTAACCTTATTGTGATTGGTACAGTCAAATGAGAAACGTCACAGTTCAAAGGCACGCTGCCAATATCTATGAAGCAGAACTACAGACGTGCACATAAGGCACTGGAACAAAGTGGGGCAAAATTCTTTTCGCGAAAAATTCATGTCTCTAATTATTAGCATAATATGACATATGCGAGGAAACATATTTCCGAATTTCGATAAACTTGGTACACATACAGTAATGGGAGTGACTATACGGTGATGTTTTTTTATGCATACCTTGTTCGTATATTCAAAATGAAATCTTTTTGAATTTATTCTGCCGACACGAGATAGGTAAGGAACAATTTTTCAGAATTTAACGTAACTCAGTACAAATAGATTTAGTAAAGGGACACGAATTTTATGTATTTTGTGCATGCAATGTTAATAATAACACGGTTGCAGAGTTTGAAAAATATATTGTGCGAAATATCTAAATAAATCATTATTCAGAATTGGGTCCAACTCGGGTACGTCTGGACTACGTAAGACAAAGTCGTATTATATTCATACCGTATTCAATTGTTTAAAAACCGTTTTCATTCCAAATTTTTGATCACATGAAATGAATGCGGACCATTTTCCAAAATTTCTTTAGACTCCGTACACACTTGGTACTTAGAAAGTCAATTTAATGTTGTTGGTTCATGTTGTGTTTAATATATATCACCAACATTTCGAAGACCTTACCACATAAATACAGGATTTTATGTACAGTTATGGCAAGAACTATACTCATAGAAAGCCCACTTAATACTTGTGCACTTTGGTATCCAATTTTGATTTATGTATCTTTATTGTTGTAGCTACACGATAGCTCGAAACTAAATTAATATATGGTAATTTAATATTTATAGATGTACATTAACTATTTGAATTTTTAATATTAATTTACACCAATTTCGAGGAAAGAATTAATATTAATTACGCTGGTTTCTTTTTGTTATTTTACGTATGATTTGGGCGACGTAAAATTGTATTAAATTTGCCGAATTCGAAATGTGTTTCTGGTGCAATCTTCATAGGCAAATAAAAATAAGTAACAGTATTCTTTTATGATAAAGACGAATATTATATGGTGACTAAATAAATTTTCTGTAATCCGCATTAGAAAATGCTATATTGTTTAGTTATAATTTTGCACATTAACATAAAATATTTTGTAGATGTATACGTTTGTTATTTATTCTTGTTTTACTTGCACAACAGCCTACGTAGAAACTAGCAGTCCGGAAATCAAACATTTCATAAAAGAAAACAACATTAAGATTCGTGTTGCTTTTTTCGTAAAAAAGTAATTCAGTTTAAAGTTCGTAGAATATACGAAGAATTGAAATCACAATCATAGTTTTAGCAAAACAATGGTTTAATGGTCTAATTATTACCATGGGAAATTGTAGGTAGTCTTTTATGACGAGAAAATAAAATCTATATATTCTGTAGTGAAAATATCGGACAGAATTTAGAACCAAATTGATTATATACTTGATTCAATTTATACTACGTAAAAATATAATTTATGTTTTTTACATAACATTTAAACTGGTAATAGGTACTACACGTTTCATCTTAGTACATTTTAGAAAAAATAACTAGCTTCAAAGGACGCGATACGAACACTAGAATTCATATTGTACGTGTGAAGAACTTAGACTTCATAACCCAGCAAAAAATTCCAGTCTGAAAAATATTTTAAGTCAGCGACATTCTCACTTTCTACCAATTCCATTAGCATTTACGAAATTCCCGTTCTCTCACCATATCATCACAGAATCTTGGGGCCTGGAAAAGTTCCCTGCCTGCGTCCTTAAAAGAAGACATGAAAGGTGCTCGAATGCGAAAAAAAAAAAAACACATTTTTACGGCGGCGCCGTTTCAGGTAGATCCGTACTGGCTTGGCATAATTGTCACAAAACTGACGTCTAAGAGAATCGTTAAGCTAAGCCATTTTCCATGCATTTAACAAAAAATAATCATTCTTAACTCTTGATTATAATACTGTTTTTGGTACTCACTTTTCATAGACACTAACTTATCTACGGATAACTTACAATGCGAATGGATTTGGTGAGCCATATGATAAAATCTGTAGTAACACTCGATGTGTTATTTTGTATTAGTAAAAATGTGAGATAGTAGGTGAATTTTCATAATTTCCAGGAATGTTTATATAATTCATTGTCTGTGTCTGTCTGCATGGAACAACGATGTTAACAGGTTACTTATTCTTCTTTTCAAGAATATGACTAAGTCAAAAAACGTAAACATATAACAGTCAATAAATTATGTAGAGTTTAAACAATTTTCATAATTTTTGGTCTAAGTTCCATTCTGGTGCCGAGTAGCTTTAAGCGCATGGCCCTCAGTTTCTAGAGAGAGACGAGAGCAATATCGCAATATCGATCAGTAACTTTGTTGAAAATTGGTTTTGCGATGTAATTTAATTTGTCGAGACAAATGGTGTGATGAGTTTAGTTAATTTATAAATTAAAAGAAACTTACATTAATTAATCAATTAGTTACCTTCATAATATATTCTGCCTCAACAAAATCAGTTTACACAGCATATAACTGTTAAAATATTTACACAGCAATTTTACGGCATCAGCTCCCGTTTAGGTTGTATTAAAAATAATTGTCAAAAAGTACACACTCGTGTTCAAACCCTTAAATGAGTCCGTGGCGAAGCTGGATTGGTGGACGAACCTGATCCTCATGCCCACGTGCAGCACATGTAGTAGTCATACTAGTGGCTGGTGTATTTTACGATACAACTCATGATCGCGTCAACTTACTGGTACAACTGAAATCATTCTTCAACTGCCAACTATAGTGGATATCATTTCTTATCCAGCTTATCCTGTTATGGTTTCAAGTTATCGATATAATTCAGTTGATACTAGCTGGCATATTACTACTTCTCAATGATCATTTGCTGGACTTGGTAAACTTGAAGCCTGCATAAGTTTATCTACTACTTGATGAGAGTTTCTATAATGCCTCGATAGCAGTAGGTGCTGCGGTAGGTGAAGTGGCTAGAGCACTCGCCTCTCAACGTGGCGATCCTGGTTCGGATTTTTGCATGTGAGAATCGTGCCGGACCATGTCGCTGGTTGTGGGGTTTTTTCGAGGATCTCCGGTTTCCCCCGCCCATTTATTCCTGCGCTGCACCATACTCACATAATGTCACCCCTCACCAGCGCTAAATACCTATATGTCAAGTGCTGACCAATATCTCTTCACTTCACGATGAGAGTAGCCCCGCTTCGCGGGTTTACGAACAATCATAGTGTTGGCATTTTTAGATAGCTGTCCGAAGGGAGTGGCCGACAAAATTTGGCGGATCGAAGCGATTCCTAGAATGCGTGTAGAAGAAGTACATCGGCGTACGAAGCGGGGACACCATGAAAGAATTCCTTGCCGTAGGACATGTTCACCCGCCATATTATATTCCGCCAGTCGAGGAATATATACATGGATCCGACCAGCGAATGCGGTGATACCACCTAGGTATCTTCGCTTATGTTATAAACTCTTCTGTGTGTATTGGTTCTCACGTGGATGTGCGCTTCATGTTTCGTGAGGTCATTTTATTTGATTCTATCTTCTGAACTTTGCAAGCCAATGATAACGCAGATCTCTAAATCTGCCTTCATGGGATTAACATATGAAATAAAAATCACAGGAATTGAAAGCAAAGCATTTTAAGACATGTTCGGCAAAAGTTAGTTTTGAAAAATTCAGTAACAGCTGCAGCTCAAAGTTATACAAAATTTAGTAATTTTCATCAATATATATATTTTTAATACAAAAATGTATTCCTTTCTAATCTTAAAGGTATCTTGAAGTTGCTCATAGCATTTAGTATCGATATCAGTTATTTTATTTTTGCAATTCAATTCCATTTTTAATTTTCTCTACACTGCAACGGTCATTCTGTGACTTTGATGAGTGATTATGCAAATCTGTTGGGACTCATTTTCTTTATTTGGAGTAACAACATGTTATCTGATGTGTAAAAGTTGAACAGTGTTTGACACAATATAAAAAATTTAATTTTTACTTGCCCAACGCCCTTAAGGGTGTGTCTGTTTGTGCACACTCGCCAGCACACCATGTCGCTTGTTTTGTTGGTAATACGGACTTTCGCTATGTGACATTTGTATTACAAGACCACATAAAGATAATCCCAAAATAATTTGGTCAATAGCAACGATCGAACTAATCGTATTCTTCTGGGATTTTTTTCTGCGGTTGGTACTGCTTTAATACTTAATCATACGATCTATTTGTCGGTTGTTTCAGTACATTATTATTTCGTGGTTATCAAACAGTACTAGCTTTTATTACCAACAAAATACTTGTATGGTGCAGGTCCACAAACTCTTTGCATACAGATCCCAGGTTTAGGTGACTTGCACCATAAACCAGTAAAACATAACCGTCACCCTCCCCCAACATTCCGTTATGTTCGTTAGGCTATGTTGCCGGTTGACTCCTAAACTGATGGTAGTAAATTCACTATAATAATATTGTCACTAGTACTATAGAAACAGAAATACAGGTAATGAGAAGAGAGCTGTTGATTAAATGTTATAAATTACATCGAGGTTTTAATCATTCAATAATGTTTTTTATTTTATTTTCTGGCGAGATGCGCCCCCGCACACCTTCCCCGTAGCTGCCATCCCGCAAAATTTCCCAGTCTAGCAGGTTATAACACAGAGTCTGCTAACATTCTTATAAACTCCTGTTGTAACAAGCTTTCAAATATATCACGGAGTATATTGCGCACTAAGTAAGAAGATATGACAGTTCATGTCTTCATAACGGCACATATTTTATTGCTATACTGGGTCATAATTTCCCGCATCTCACCCAAGGAGACGGTTTGTTTACGTCTGTGTGTCGTTATATTTATTTATAAAAAATCTTCCCCAACCGAGCGCTGAATATGTAATTAAATAAAGCTGAGCAGCTGGTCGCTGTTGATGAAATTCCGTTCGAAACTGTTATGATGCCTCCGGGAGGTAAATGAAATTTTCCCTCGTAGTGACGCTTAACGGACATCGCATTAAAGCCTACGTTATGGCAAAATTATTAATTACTTTACAAATTATATCATGGTAGATCGAAAAATACAACAAAATTTATTATTTATTGCCAGTATTTTTTTTCATAACGAAAATTCGTTGTCCGTAAAATTTTTGAACAGTATTTAAAATTTTTCTGGGATCAAACTATTTCCGTAATTTCATTAATTTAAAGCATTTGACGTTGAAAACCCTTAGCACTTTAATTTATAATGCTTTAAAATTTGAAGGCAATGATATGAAGGAAACTGTGTAAAATGTGACACGGAAATTTACTAAACATGTGAAACTTGTAGCATACTATAACTGCAGTTGAGAAGATGTGCGATGAGTACTAAGATTTAAATTATGGGTGTTTCAAAAGAATCAATGCTGAATTCTACCTACGTTCATTTAAAATTACAACGAATGATATTATGATAAAATAATTCACTGAAAATGCTTTGTGTTATGTATTAAATATCTAATTTCGAAAATAAACACTTGTATTAATTGATACCGCATTTTAGTAGTGTAAGGATTTCAGTCACAATTAGAAATCTCATGCATACGAATAGTTATACTCAAAACGTTGAATTAGTTTTAATAGAAATTTATCTATAAAAACAATATTTAAATAGAAAAATATATATGTGCAACATAGCTTAAGTATTACTTTTTGTATTACTTTGTGAATACGCATGTACTTGCAGCACGTTCTGACGAGGGATTTAAATAAATGTGTACATGCATATACGCACTGACACTGCAGCATTATGACCAGTTTTGTCGAATTACTGTTCCGGTAAGAAAGGTCTGAAAGAACTTGGCGTTAGTAATTGAAATCGATTAGTCACTTGCGCTCCCTCTATTAATTTCACAGTTGACCGAGTAGAGCAGTAGCCCGTGCCTACACATTAACGCAGCAGCCGACCAACCACTGCGCGGCTAAAGTCTGCCAATTAAAGCCACTGCCGAAACCAGAGACCCTGTCCCTTTCATGGCTTCGGATAATTCCGCGTCCGCTTCGCGACTTACAAAAAAAAAGTCATCCCATTTGCCGACATCGAAATAAAACTAAATTCGCCTCGTTTGTAAGAGGCCGCTGAAATTCCGCGGTAATATTAGCATGGAGGGCTCTGGAGGAAGCGGTAACGCTTCCAAAGCTCACTGGGAAGCATGTGTAGTCTTATGTGATACGTGTTTTGATTGCGCGTTCTGGCAGCTGAAAGGATTATCGGTTGGTAAAATTAGTGGCTGTTATGAAAGGCTTGCCACAAAGGTACGTTGCAGAGCATGTTAAAGGTAGACTACGTAAATTAACAACACAGCTAACCGAGAGAAAAATTGCGTTATTAATGCTATTCATTTTTCATTTATGGACAGATATCTTCTAGCATATAAAATGAATGTTTGTTTAGATAGGTTTAATTTTGGATAAGTAGCAAAACTGGTAAAACCGCTCTAGCTTGGCATGAATTTGTACGAAAACTATGAAACAGAAACACATTTCATTGGTGAGAAATTACTCTTAAGAGGAGTCCTTCGCGGTGTCAAAGTTCCATGTTTGACGCGTGAGAACAGCGGAGTGATGAGCCAGAGTACCACGCTAGACGGGAAGTATATCGCCTCTATTCACAGCGCGTCAAACTGGCGTACATGTTTCCTTCGCAGTCTATTTCTATGGGACTCCAAGCGGTGACCCTAATATTTTATTTTTGGATTGTATAAAGTAAAGTACAACGCATGCCTCTCGCTTTCCACTGTACGAATTCAGGTAATATTTTCGGAGTTACAGTAGTCTAAATAACCCGTTTTTAGCCATTAAGATAAGCCCGAAAATCGTTTCCAACAAGCGTGCTGAATTTTTGAAAACATAGAAGCATAGTTTCAAGTATGTTTTTTTTTCGTAGATTAACGCAATACGTATGGATAAGTTAAGCGGTTTCGCGTAAAAAAGAATACGCGTGACACACTGCAACGTCGTCCATGCACCAGTCGAGGACTTACCGGCTTCCAAGTGAGGAAAAATCATATTTTTGTATTTGTATGAACTAAGTATAGTTTTGTAAACATTACTTGGGACTGCATTTCCCCCTAACGAAAAAAAAATAGCTCAGTCAGTTTTACCACAATGGCAGCTCAAAGTCAAAATAGGCATGTTTCTCGTTCTTATAAGCCGTAAAAGCCAATGAACAAAATGAAATAAAAAAATAACATTGCAAATACACGCAACAGGCCTCTGCGCGACATGTTTTAAAATCCATTAAAAAAAAAGTTCGTACTTTAAAAAAATCTAGAAAAGAGGTAAAAAAATGTTCAGACTTTTGTTTAAATACAAAAATATTTTGTATCGTATATAAAATATGTCAAGCAGTAGCCCTAGACGTGTAGATTCAATGTGATTTTTTCATTTCATTGCGTTAATTGGTTTGCGCAGCTTATAAGAACGAAAACATGCATATTTTGACTTTGTACTGCCATTATGGTAAAACTGACTGAGATAATTTTCTTCGTTGGGGAAATGTACTCGCAAGTGACGTTCACAAAACTATAAACAGTTCATACAAATATAAAATTAAGATTTTTTTCCCACATGGACATCCTTAATGTAATGTGTAAGAGTTGGACAGTGTTTGGAACAGTCGTAGAATTACGAATTTTTCGGTACAGAGCGATCTTTAAGCAGTCTACATCTTGTGATTTGATACCTTGCTGTATACTCACTTGTCACTCGATATTTATTGATTAGCTACATTTTCTCAACAGTTTCAACGATAACCGTTAACTGGTGCAACTTTGTCCCCGGGGAGTTAATTTGGGTAACTCAAAGTTTCTGTTTATGTTTCATTTAGTAAATCATATTTTTAATGTTATGTACATTTTATAAACGTACTAGCTGTCCCTTTGCAGCTTAGCCCACGTGTACTATAGAAAAGAGTAGGAAGTAACTTTAAATTACGTATTAAAATTGAAGGTGTTACTATATTCTCTGTACATCTTTAAAACAACAAATACAAACAGCTTTATCCAGTCCACTTCGCTTAGCGTACTTTAACTACAGAACATCTTTGTTTTTAATTCATCTTTATTTCTCTATAAAATAGTTGCTCAGTTGCGGCATTGCCCGCGTGAAATTATGTAATGTAAACAATAACTCTGGATAAAATTTGCGATGAAGGCATTTAACAGCTAGCGTATACTCAGTAACAGTGAACTATAAATTGTCGTAGGTCAGTGTAAAGAGCGCGCGCAATATGCTCGTATGATGTAATTTAGTAATTCCCATCGCAAAGTCTTGCACGGGATACGAACCCGTAACCCCACCCCTCCCACACCACACACTTTATACAATACCTGAGTGAATGCTTAAAGGCAGGCCGTGATAATTCTTTCGCACGTACAGGCTACAGTCCAAAGATGTTTTATATATGAGTAGGTTGGCAGAAAGAAACAACTGTTGAATTATTTCTCCATGATTATTCTCTTTTTTTTCGAGAGACTAACATTTTACTGCTTTTCACATCCTTAATTTTCGAATTTCATAAAATCCGGAATTTTATTTGTAGATATGTACATAAGCTTCATTCTTATCAAAAAATCATCTCGATATCTCAACGGATATAGGCCCTAAGCGGCACAGATGATTAATTGAAAACACATTATATTTTTTAACAGCTTTCAAGGACGAATTTCAAAAAATTCTGAAATTACTTTTTTTTTTTTTATTTACGTAAGATTTATTTTAAAGTAAAAACCATTTCAATTATTCCACTGATTTAGGAGTTAAGTGGAATTAATTGAAAACACGTATTTTTTTTTCGAAAATCCTAAAAACACTTTTTAGATATTTACTTAAGCGTAATTTTAAAGAAAAAATCACCTCACTATCTGAAATGGGTTAGGAAAAAATCTCGAATTAATGAAAAACTCATTTTACGGCTTTTCACCCCTTAACTTTCGAATTTCGCAAAATCGAAAACTTTTCAAATATCTATTTGTTTGGGCAATATTTTGAAGTTAAAAAAATTATGATTCCTTTCCCGGTTAATGAGATATCAGGGATTCATTGAAAACACATTTCACCCCTTTAATTATCGAATATCAAAAAATCCATTCTTAGGTGCCTACGGGGGAAGGGGAAGCTTCCCTCAAAACTTCAGGTTCTAGGTCCAGCGGTTTGGGCTATGCGTTGATGAGTGAGTGATTGAGTGAGTGTGTCAGGACACACTATTTTATATATTAAGATTTATATGAGGGCTTGGGCACAAGTTTCTACACAAACAAACACACACACACACACATATATAAATAAATAAATAAATAAATAAATAAATAAATAAATAAATAAATAAATAAATAAATAAATATATATATATATATATATATATATATATATATATATATATATATATATATATATATATATATATAAACATAAACGGTAGCCAAATTTCGTAAAATCCCTCTGTAAGTTGTTTATGCCTGATTTTAACAACGTATTATGATTTTATCGAGGCAAAGTACAGAACTTTGTTAGCTTACTAGTTAACTAAATAAATTACCTTTTAACTGAGAAATTTTACGTTGTCGGCTCTCGTCTGGGTTAAAAAAAAAGTAATTCTCTCAAATGCTGAGAAACTCGTCGAATAGTATTTCAATTCGCCGAATTACCTAAAAAAGTAACATTATCAATGGGACAAAGTTATACCGAAATCGGCCGGAGTTTTCGCAGTTTACGGCATTCACAGTGTTGTCGATTGTACGATTGTAATAGTTCTTGGGCCTAAAAATGTATAGCAGTTTGAATTGGAAATGGCATATTGAATATTTAACTGGAAAATTCTAACCAGCATTATTTTCATTAAGATATATGAGTAATGTTCTTAGATCTCAGGTATTAAATTCGGTCTAGTATATACAGTTTCATTATAATTTTTAGCATTTTGGGGAAACTCAGTAGATGCTGGAAGAATATAGAAATTGTAAAAAGCAGCTGTAAGGGTTTTAGCTAATTGTAACATTTATTAATCTTGTAAGCCATTGTATAAGAAGTTAAATATTTTACCATTGCCATGCTTATACATATTTTTTTACAATTGTATGTAAAAAGAGCAAAATTTTTATTTCTAACAATTGTATACTTGAACATAAAATAAGACCAAAGGACCACTTAGATGTTCCAACACGTAAATTGTCTATTTTTCAAAAATGAGTTTACTACTTTGCCTTAAGACATTTAATAAGTTACCAACAGACAGTAGGCTGTTTTACAATGGAGAAATGAGTGTATACAATAATAATAATAATAATAATAAAAAAATAACTTCATCACTTTATACTGTAAAGGACTTTTTTGATTCTTAAGTGCCAGTGTGTAATGACTAAGGAATTTATTAATATGTCTGATTTATGTAATTATAAATTGTATTTTAAATGTTCTATATCTTAGAGTTCGCTCGATAAAGGCATAGCTTGAATGAATAAATATATAAATAAATACACATACTTTTCCAACAACGGCAGGACAATGCTAGTTAAAGTTGCGATATTTCAGAAACATCGCAATATTTGGCAAGTCTATTTGTCTCGTTCTCTCGCCTCTTGCAGACGGAATTACTTATGTGGAATTAAGGTAGTATTTTTTTGTTTCCAAACTGACCACAACATTTCTTGGTTGGTTTTCTGAACTTATGTGTTAGTTTCTGTCGATTTATTTTCTTGTTTTGTTGCTCACTGACTATTTCTTTGTGGAGTTGTAAGTGGGTATCTTGTATGCCAGCTGTCAAAAAATTGTTAGGATCTTTATTCGTCTGTTCGCCTGCGTGTATTCTCTGGTTTTCCGCGACTATTATATTTCAGCTAAACTGAGGAAAATTCGCTTTGAGCTTGATTTTTATGAAGAATAGTAAACTTTTTTCAATGTGTAATTAAAAAAAGTTTTAAAACATCCCTTGTTAACGAAATAACTCGTGTTATACTATCCACATTTTCTGTGTTGATATACAATTATGTTGCAAAATGCCTGCCTTAGTTTCGTTGGGCGACGCCCAGTTTATAAAACGGCCGCGCTAAGATGGCGGCTACCCAGGCCGCCGAGCGACGTGCAGAGCTTCAGGCGTTACAATATTATACGAACACTGCTCATCGCACATGTGTGATATAAGTTTAGGAAAATCATTTTAAAAACGTTACACGTGTTTATATCCCGTTTAAAGTTCACCACTACTTATTATAACATAATTTCTAGCGGCCGAATTGGGCGAAAATGGGAGTTTTCGCGGTTTCGTTTAGGTAACAAAATCTTGGCGTAGAATCTTTTGAAATGTATAGGTGTAGAGTACACCTTTGTCTTTAGTAATTCGAATAATAATAATAATAATAATAATAATAGGGTTGACACAGAGAGTCTTATAAACGTGCGTTGTCGGCGACAAGACTCCACGTCAGTCCAATGACATGCGCCTATAGAGGCTAGGGTGAGGCGTGATGCGCGTGCTGTATCGTCCTTACTACTGCCGCACTTGTAGGTCTCGAACACGCCAAATACATTCACTAGGCGGTCACCTTAACCAGAAGCCCATCGCCCTTGTGAGTTATTGGCTTGCTAGTCACCTGATTCGCGATTTAAAGCATCCTTCAATACGGAACACTATCGAAATGTGAATCTCTGAAAATAACGTGGCTCCGCTCAGTCTTTCACGTCTGCAACATGATGTGATGAGGTCTGAGTCAATCACGAATCTATAATGTCCATTATGACACAAAATGTGCGTGAATTTGTTTATGCGTGAACTACACAGTTTTAACAAGATTGCGTGTTATAACGATTTTAATAAGCATTGACTCTTAATTTTTTATTGCATGATATTTCATTGCATAATTTAGTAGAACAGCGCCCTCCGGTTATTTCCCCATGTCCGGAATTTCCACGTAGCAAGCACGTGAGTGGGTCTCCCCACCCTCCTCTAACTTTGTGACTTTTGAGGACAGCATGTTGGCTCGTAATATACTATCTATACAGTGTAAAAAATCCTAAATAACATTGGAAGTTTTCAACCCATACGCAGTATGTGACACAGTTTGTGAATAGAGGAAATGTTGAGCATTGTTACTAGACAAGTTTGTTAACATAAGTTTACATTTGACTTTCTAAAAGTGTATAGGAACATAATATACAGTGTAGCGCTAAATTTACAAACATATTTTTTACAGTCTAGCGATGAGCAACCAACACTCACATTTTAACAGAACTACAATGTCCACGTTTGATTTTGGGTCATCCTAATCATAAAATTCTGACTCTTTAATTTTTAGATACTATTCAGTGTTCCGTTGAATAATATCAAGTACTTATTTATTTTATATTTAAATAAAGTTTCACTATAATGACTGTCTTCAGAGTAACACTACACCCAGCTGTGTGTGTGTGTGTGTGTGTGTGTGTATATATATATATACATATATATATATATATATTGATTTAAAAATATTGGAAATACTTTTCATAAGCTACGAACACACAAAATCGACACACTCAATCCTCTATCGACACTCATAATTAAAAACATTTAGTAAATGTATAAACGACAGTGTAGCTCACTAACAAAGAATAGGTTAGTTATTTTAAAACAATTCTATGAAATGTACCTGTATCAGCTCTCAGTGAAGTTTTCAGCTGTGACAGATGTATGTTGGGAATGATTGTAGCATGTGTTACCAATGTAAACAGGTTGTACAGCAACAAAACTGAAACGCGTTACTACATGGTTTGTTGGCGGAAATTATTTTTATAAAAACAGGAATCCGTACATAATCATTAATACCAATTTATTTGGTTTGAATAATAGGTAAGTAATACAAGTAATTATTTCATATATTATTTTAAGCTTACCATTATTACGATATGCTTGTCTAGCTATGGCGTGCTTAGTTAAAAGTAACGTAATTCCACATAGAGCTGCCCAGTTTATTTGGTGGCGTTGAAATATCAGTGATAAAAACCGTTATAATTTATAGTATTTTAAGGGTATCATAACTATGATTGAGTTCTCTGCATATCGTATACATAATTCAAGGTAACGTAATTATACACATTTTCATACCAATCCCCCAAAAATTTCAAACTTAGAAAGAAACGTAGGACAATTCAGCAGGTTGGGTGACTCGGGGTCTTATTGTCATTTGAACTGGTCGATGTAAGAACTCTGCTGTTGTCGGTGTATATGCCGCTAATGCGTCTGGTTCAGTTTCACAGAACTGACTTGCTGTCTTCTCGTAGGCAATTCTCCTCTATGAGACATTCAGTGGCGACCCTATCATTATATGTTGTATTATTAGAGATAAAGAGCTGTTGTACACGTATATGCCTCTTCAAATATTTGTATACAAGATTGCCAAGCCTAAATAGGACTGCAATAAGACCAATTTTCACCATTTTCAGCAACGATAAAATATGCTTTACATGTAACTGGAGGTTCTGAATAGAGTGTACATGCGTTTAGCGTTTTCTCAATGTTATTCGTAAGCAGACATCACTCATGTACGTTGAGTAGTTTATTAATAAACGTATAACAGCCGAGCTCTGCGTGGCCAACTGTTGCTTGGGCAGGCAGCTAACTTAAGTTATGCTCCACTATTTCTACTTTATAAAGCGGTATTTTTTAAACGCCTAAACGAGAGCAGATGTCAAAAACCTCTTTCGGCAGTTTTGTTTAAAATCGTCTTCTCCATGTTGGCTTATTTCTTCAAGGTAGTAAATACTATGATTTTTGACAATTATGTAATTAACGAAATTCTGATTAATTGACTTTTTAGTCAGACCCGTATAATTCCTTGTTTAAAAAAAAAATTAGCAATCACGGAAGAAATCATTAAAAATAAAACCGGAAAATATATTTTTGATATCTGCTCTCGTTTAAGCTTAATAAAACAATTCTAGTAAATACACTAGAAACAGAAAACGAATTTGGTTAAATCATTTTTATCTGTAAAGCCGGTGAGTAGTTTAGATACAAAAATTTATGCTATTTTGAATTTGGAAACTCTATAAATTGCAATATTGCAAAAAGGTAAATTTTGAATGACTTATGAAACTATACAATATAATAATGTGATATTTAGTTACTTTTTGTAATGGGAAGGCGGTGGGTGGTTGAAACAGCTCCTGTTACTTATTTATATATTTGAACTCTTTACGTGCCCTGAACACCACAAGACCTTGGTAGATGTACCCAAGGGGAAAGGGGGAAGGAGTCGACCAGGACCTATTTAAGGAAACCGTCCCAGCATCCCGGAGTGGAGTAATTTCGGAAAAACTTGGAAAACCGGAATCAGATGGCTGTACTCGAGACTCGAACCCGGGTTCTGATCGCGTGGCTATTTTTTTCCCCCACTGCACCATCACGTTCAAACTTTACTGTTGTTATCTGCTTTTATCTACTAAGTGGTCTGTTTTGCTTATTTTATTTATCTTCTTTTAGTGTGTGTTTTAATTACCGTATTATTGCTTTCAGTCCTCTGTTTACGAATTTGTTATTATTATAATACTTTATTGTTATTTGACACCTCCTACAACAATACACAGTTGTTCTTGTGGTGACATACACATTACGTCATGTATATGCGTGTGTGTTAAGTATTGTACACTCGAGATTAAATGCGCGAAGACACAATATTATTTTTTGAACACTTGAATGAAGTCACTGGCATGATATAAAGACCAAGGAGTTGGCCACGGCGGAAGGAAGAATAAAGCGAGGGCTAGAGAAGATCTAAAACAAGAGCAGGCCAGCTGCAGAGGGCAGATGTGCACGAAGGTGGCTGTGGTGTGATGCCTCGTCAAAGCCCACAGAGCCACGCCACACGACATAACTTCTTGCCCTCGGGGGGCGGTGTGTGTTTTATGGAGACCACATACACTCCGTGATGCCGTAAACATCTTGGCATTATGTGCCTGATATATCATATCCTCGCAAATAAAACTCCGCTCTTGCGCGGTCCCGGATATTTATTCCGGTACTCCGGACCAAGAATTTTTCGCCTCTGCGGTTCACATTAAGTGGTCTATATCACGGTAATATATTTTACGACGTGAATTAAAAAGTTTTTACAGAATTCCGTTTTCTTATGGTGCAAAAATGCTACGAGAGGTAGCATAGGAAATCTATTGCACGTTTATAACTGAGGGGTATACAGTACAACGAATCAGAGCTATTATTTTTTATATTGCTTAGTAAATATTAACTGATAAAAATTTCCAGCCATTTTTAAATGGAGAAATGTATTTCTAAGATGCATTAACCTGGTTTTTCCGGTTTAATATATTTATTAATTTAAGATTTCATAAAAGATCTATTACGTAGGAATTGTGAGGCAGAAGTTGTAAAATAATAATTACAATCCTATAAAATCTGGTTTCATAATTTTTTTTCTGCAAACATAAAATCACCAGTAAAATAGTACCTGTATTACAGGTTAACGTGTTTCTGTTAACTATAGTCACCATTATGGAATAGAGGCTAGCAGGTTGCTGTAGTGTTTTGATTATGGTATTTATACTCAATAGGTGTTACTTTTTGATGTAGTTGTTAAGTTCCGAAGGGTTTAAATACCCTATACTTTCAGTTATGTCAAAAAGTGAAGAAAATAAAATTTACACTAGTCATTATCTTAGAACAATGTTAGAATGAGCTATATAAACAGTATGGCCACAGGAGAAAAACATGGAGCGGACTTCAGAGTCTAAGCTGTATCCATATGCTTGGTCAGCAGAAACAAGTCAACGCGCGTGGTAAATGTTAAAAAATGTGTTGGTTAGGCTAAATGTGAGTCACGTCATAGAAATACACTATTTAAAACTTACCACACTGTTGAAAACAATGAAAAATATAGTCTGTATTGGGAATAAACATGTGTGTATTTTTTGGGAGAGGAAATTGAAAGTATTCACCCTTTTTAATGAAATTAAAATGCCATCTGAATAATTTGGAGTCTATAACTGATATAACAGCCTAAAAATATTGAAGTAAGCAATGTTTTCTCAGTAACGTTTTGTTTAACATTTTGCTCTTAATACAACGATTTTTTAAATGTCGCAGGCAAACATGACAAACAAACAGGCGCGGAAGGTGGCTCAGAAATAATTAGACAAAAACAGACCACCAGTAGTTGAAATTCTATGAAATGTCTCACTAGTCGTGAAGGACTTTGGTTGTTCCGACTAATTTGTGTTGCAGAGAAGTGAAAAATGTATGGAAAGTTTCTACTCACCTACAGTAATACACCGATTTGAAATACACCACTAACTTTTACATGTAATTGTTCATTATAATAAACTAAGTATAAAAACCTCAGTCTGTTTTTTAATCTTTTTATAGTACAATTTAGCATGCAGAATATTGTCCACCAAGGGCGCAAACTAGGAGAACGGATGTTTGGATAAACCTCGCTCCAATCCCAACATAATAAAGTAATGGAAAGGCTTATTTTTGCACACGTGTGAATTATAACAATATATTATTAATAGCTGCAAACGTTTCTGTTGGCTATTGCAAGTATATTTTGTTCCGAATTTGAAAAAGATATATCATTATATCATTCGCTCGTTCGCAACCGAGATCAAATCCAGGCTACATGTTTTTATTTGCATCCCAAATATAATTTTCATATAATGTTAAGAATTTTTCACGAATAAATATCATAAATATGTTTGAGTGGTAAAATGCTTACTACTGAAGATATTGCACTTTCGCAGATGGCAGAAAAAGCGCGATTTTTCAGATGTGTGACGTCACGAAGCAACCAGAGTTGTTGAAAAATAAGAAACTGGAATTATAAAAAAGGAAATTGTTTGTCTGGAACAGAGAAAATATGATAGCAATTAAGCATTGTGACATTACAAAACAAATAAAACGTACTAGCCAGTCAAATTTTATTGTTGAACCATGTGTTAAGTCAAGTGGTGGACATGAAATATTCACTAGTAGAATAATGACGTCCGTCAAGTCATAATGACAACTGAAATGTACGTAAGATTTATATTTTTAACCCCTGACACAAAAATAGGGGTGTTATAAGTTTGACGTGTGTGTGTGTGTTTCTGCGTATCTGTGTATCTGTGGCATCGTAGCTCCTAAACGAATGGACCGATTTTGATGCGGTTTTTTTTTTGATTGAAAGCTGACGTGATCGAGATGGTTCTTAGCCATGATTTAAGGAAATATGTTCCACCGTTCAAAGAAAACGGGCTCTGTTTAACTATTTATTGTAGGAAGGGTTGCTTAGCAACGATGCACTGAATGCAGCTACATAATCATTGTTGTCATTTTCCTTGTAAACCACCAATACTAGACATTTAATATTTACGGGAATGCGTTTCGTAATCTTTGCAGTTCAGCTAAAGCAGATTTGTCGTGAGGATTATTAAATTACTTTGTTTGATTAAGTTTACAAATTACAACACCCTGCAAACTTTTTACACGACTTAAGGTCACTTAAGCGTTGCTCTAGAATTTCATTAGATCGTGTAATACTGATATTCCTAGCATTTATTGTTTGACGTAAACTACGTTCTGCATAACTTTCTATAGATCTCTGCAAAGTTTTAGTCAACGCATACCTCTCCAAACGATGCTCTCTGTCTTATGGACTTTCTTGACTTGCGCAGTTCAGTCTTTCGAGTAGCTTCAGATAGCAAAAACTTTCACTGAACCTTACAAAAATATAATGAGAAACTATTCAAATAAATTTAAACCTTAAACTAACTCTACGAAATAATCACCTAAACACAAAAGAATTACTATTATCATCTAACCTAAAACAATTTTTTTGTTTGTATATCGGTTACTTAAATAGAAAAAAAATAATTTATTGATTTGTACACTGTAAAATATGTTTTGTACTTTTGCAAGGATAATCTTTGGCAACCCTGTTGCCAAAGAAATTTCATGTAAAACTACAATGATTGTTCTCGTAAAATAATAAAAATTATATGTTTGTAATATTACAATTTATAACTTTGTATTTGTACTTGAAATAATAAAAGCAAATAAATACTAATTTTGACGATAAACTATGTATTAAGTAACTTTTGAATAAATGAATTTTACATGAAATAAAAAAAAACAATTGTGGAGGTGCTTAGATTCGAAATCGAACCTCTGCGCTTAAATATTACGCATGTTACTGCCTTGACTTACTTGCTTTCGGCTCTTTTGCTGTTTGTATACATTCAATATACAGTTCAGTGATACACATTTTTTAAAATTTGAAGTACGCAATCATATGAAAATCCACTTTATACCAGATAATTGCTTTCCAGAACATGTGATTTTTACTGTGTAATTTCCGGCTGCTCTTGGTAAACTAAATTTTTTATAATTTTTTTACAAACAAAATCCTTGTAACTTAATAAAAAAATAACCCTACAAGTAAAATTTCTCCATTTTCGAAAGGAAAACGTGACAAAATGTTGTATGATGACATTTTACTTGCATGATGTGGCAACACTGCACGGAGAAAGTCTCCTCTTGCGTTTCACATATAGATAATATTTTATGTATGTTACGTCAAGTAAACGTAGAATCATATTTGTACTGCTCGGAACTTTAAACTGGACCCATAATATACATATCAGAACAGTAGTAGTAAGATATCTGTGGAGCGCAAGAGGCGACTACCTACTTAGTTATATTGCCATGTTGTTTCATATAAAAAGTCAGCGTACAACATTTGCCGTTGACTTCGTAACCAATTTAGCCCAGGATTGGCGTGGTGCACTTATTCTGACTTTCTTTCTGGACATCCTGTAAACAAAGAATCTAATTTTATGTTTGTAAATTTAAAAATAATGTTTTTACAAAGATTTGTAAGTGTAGGCCTACATAGCAAATACTTGAAAATTTTAAAAATTTTTCAAAGTGTATCAATTTGACTCCTAAGGGGGCGGAGAGGTGTGCAAAATTTTTAAATGGTTTAATTTTAATTAATCGCTAATACAGATTGAACCCTACAGGCTATTTTCACGGTTTTCACTTCAGTGGTGTAGCCTAATCATAAAAAAATGGTAAAAATGTGATTTCGGGGTTTTCCAAAACATGAAATGTGTTTTCGATTAATCATCGATAGCTAACAAACACGTCGAGATATAAAAGTTGATTTTGCTTCAGGATGATTATGTCTGGTTTACAGGGCAGCAAATAAATTTAATTGGTGCTGACTGTGAATTAAAAATAGTAAAATTCCAGATGAACACATTAATCAACTGGATTACTGAATAAGGTGAAATAGTGCCCGTTAAGATTTTTCTGAGTAAATAAACATGATTGCAAACGGCTGAGTAACTGTGAGTGAAATATTATAAATTTAAATTTATGTTTATGTGATATTAATTTTTTTTTACGAAAGAAATTAATAAGCGTAAGAAATGTGTGTTAACTCAAATAAATTTGAAATTTCTGGGTAGCAAATTAGTCTTTTATCATAAATTCGAAAATGAAAACCAGGCGTAGAAAAGTTACTTTGATTAGTATAAAAATTTTATGTCCTCGTTATGCAACCGTCTAGGGCAGAGCAAAAAACAGTTTATGTGGCAGGACTTCTGGGCGCGGGACTACATTCTCTTGAAAAACGTACTAACAACCGAAATATATCTTTAAAAATAAAATTTAATACTTCTTAGTACTGTTCAAAACAAAATCATAAAAGAGACAATAACGTGACGGGCCGAAAAATGTATGAAAAATACTAGTCGTCACTAGGCCCTATGCAAATTATAACTCACAAAAAACACTTCAAAAAAATCTACCCTGAAAAAAATATGCAATAAAAAGTAATTATGTTATTTTTAGATTACTTAGAATACAATCAATTTATTAGGACAGTAATATACAATTATTGTTATTTTTGGAGTCGGTACCAGCCAAGGTTAACAAATGTGTAACGAAGTAGCGTAGGTATGCATCTAATTTAATGTAATCTAACGTTGACTTTAACTAAGCATTTTTAGTCGACACAAAGACAGCAGCCACGCGGCATTGAACAGCACGAGACGCAGTGGCGGGCGTATATGGTGGGGCTGGGAGGGGAGCAAATTGAGTGAACGACCCGTTTGCGGACTGACGTCGTTGACAGTTGTGTCCGATATATACATTTTCTATGCGCTTGTATGCTGTAAGTTTTCTGCGATTGTATTCGATTGTGGTTTCTTAATGCTTAGAATAGCCTTAAGGTATTTAGTTATGTTTTACATGACATGTGTTTAATTGTCAATAGATTTTCAATGTGTCGCTTCAAGTTCGCATGTTCTGATTATTTTTGTAAATAAGTTTATTTAGGTTTATTTGTAATTAAGATGTCGCTTTAGGTAGTTGTGTTCATTTGTAAATTGGTTTAATTAGGTACTGCTACATTATAGAACTAACGCTACTTTCAATATATTTTGTCAATTTTAGAAAATTTCGAAACATTTCTCAAAAGCTTGGCTGGCGCCGACTCAAAAAATAAAAATAATTGTGTATTTCTGTTCTAATTTATTTAATTGTGTTCTAAGTAATCAAAAAATACCATAAATATTTTTTTCTTTTGATTATTTTTTTAGATCAGATTTTTTAAAGTCTGTTTTTTGTTTCTTTTTTTTTTAACGGTTTTCCGATGCCTACCTTCCACATTCGTGCTGTCTGTCGTTAAGGAGTTCCATTGTGCCTTCGTAGTCCAAGTCAGTACAGAAAGTACTTGAACATAGTCAGGTACCTACCTATCCTTGGTTTGTCATAAACCTTCCAATATCTCAATCACTATACATTTACTATTAGATTTTTCCCAGCTGTGTCAGCCCCCGGATTTTCGCATGTCGGAATCGTACCGAACGATGTCGCTAGTCGGTTGGTTTTCTCGGGGATCTCCCGCTTCACCCGCCATTTCATTCCGGCACCGCTCCATACTCACCTCATGTCACTCCTCACCAGCGCTAAAGACCTCGATGTTAAGCGCTGACCAAAATCTCTCTGTCACTCCAATTCGATTTTGAGTGGCGTATCTTTGAAATCCAAGGCCCACTTCCAGTGAAGTTAAAATGGGATCCCCTCCCCTCTTGAAAATATCCCCTTTCTACCAAAAAGTGAATTTCTTCATATAGGTTTATAAATGACGGTGCTGTGGTGTAACAAACATAAAAAATACTGCTGGATTGATAACCTCTTTTTTGTCTGTTAAAAATTGAGCTCACTACGACGGTATCGGGCTTGAGGTACACAAATTAAATAACAATTTTGCCTGCGACTTAGCCATTTTCTTGCATTTCTGGTCGTCCTACATAATTAACTGAACCTTCTGATGGCACTGCTAAATCCCCTCAACTTTGGATGGCCCAAATATTAAAGATTGATATGGGTTAAAATAAATTAATCATAATTTTCCGGTTGCTACCGGGAAGTCTCTGGGTGTTCCATGACCGTAAACAGGGACAGGATATTCTTCCTCTGACATGCAAAGCACTTCCTCCCTTAAAACATATTTTACAATTTCATAAAACCAACATGTTATTGAAATAGTTAAAAATAAATTTCCAGCATTCAAAATTACGTTAAAGTTGTTACATTTGTTAAAATTATAGAGTTCACAAAATATTTAAACATAAAATTACTATACGTGTTCAGAAATGTAGCTCAAAAGGTTCAAAATATCAACATATTATCGGGGCTTTCAAATTACGTTATTGGACCTACAGAAAATCATTTAAAAACATCAGATTTGCATAGCAAAAATTATTTAGCGCAAGAAAAATTAATCTGTAACATGTGATACTGATACCGATTAGATAATAACATAGCAACTTAAGCTTCCACAAAATCCTTAGACAGACAATCCCAAATGCAAGCATGACCTAGCTGTGAAATGTACAGATTTTCGTTTTTCTATTCCTTTAATCCATAACGTGTTACAGTCAATGCTGTATATTATTAAAGTTTTAGTTTAATGCATATTGTCGACTACGGCGTAATACACTATACCTGATGTTCTACAACAAGTATTACACGCGTGCAAAGCCGCAGGCGTACAGCAAATTTCGTATAAATTTGCAGCAAAGTATTTTTTTAGCTTCACAGGCTTATTTTCTTTCCGTACAGGGTTTGAAATAAATTTTACTCCTTTTTTTTTGTATATAATGGACATATATTTTACTAAAAATTAACATAGTATTTAGCACAGTGTAGCAAGCACGGAGAAACAAATCTACACATTATATATTTGTTTATTATTAAATAGCACCTATTTAATCTACCATCATCTATTTTGGTTTAACTAAATACCAATTTACTACAAAACATTACTTTGATGTAACGCTATTTTGAGAATTTATTAACGTAGTAATTAATAAGTCAACTTAGGTTAGTCTGATTGGAATGTAATCGAGTTACAAGCTCACGCCAAATATTTTATTATAAGCAACTAGATGAGCAAATTGGACAACTGACTTAAAATAACTTACACAGAACTCACTGCGTATCAAGTTATTTCCTTAAATTCAGCGTAAATTAGAGTTTTAGTAACAATGAATTGTATTTTCTCTATTCACTAGTTTTAATATGACTAGCACTATTCCCGTCTTGAATGTTTTACAATATCAATATTGAAAACATTTCACATACGTAACAATTAAAATTGAGTTCTTATAGTTAACAATTTAGATTCCATGCTTTTGTTTAACAAGGTTCAATTATATCATTAATGTTTTATTGATGTTTCGTTTTTCAATTCCGAACAAATTAGATTCTTTGATTGTACTCGCTAATGGCTTTGATTAAATGTTCTTAATACGTTGTGGTTAATTTATATAGTCCCACTATCTTCATTTTACGCAAGAACAGCAAAACCTTTATTATAATGTGCTTTCGGTGGAATTTTGTAATGACAGCCTTTCGTACAGTAAGCTACCATGCTTCCGAGGCTGGTTAGATTCAATTTAAAGAAAATTATTTGTTCTTCGTCATAGATTTTTAAAATATGACTGTCTTTAAAGGCGAGAAGTCTAACTTGAATTAACCAGCATGACTACAAAACAATTTTATGGAGATATTATTTCGAAAATGTACTTTGATGTGTTAAAATTTTGCTACGCTTCATTATCACTGTATTGTTCTTTAAAACAGGCGAAATAATTTATGCCATCAAAGTAAAATAGTATGGGTAGATAATTTGTATCTCATTTACTTAGCACTTTGAATCTCTCTTATGTAATATTTTTGCTGTAGGATTGCTGAAGAATTTCATTCTTTAAGTAAGAGGTTGCAATTGGCTTAAATGTTCTCCGACCATCTACCTTCTAATATCTTAATAATTCCTTTCAAAGTGGGCCTAAAATTTTATAATTTCTTATTGTAATAGTGAAAATGTGACAATTTTGTTTCTATAAGCATAGTTTTATTGTAGAGTTAATTCTGATTTTATATGCCAGCTTCTATCTGTCACATCTATAATTTTGCAGCAAAATAGCATTTAACTTCTCCGAAAAATGAAATCTGAACAACCTGAAACTCGTTGTCTGTACTGTCTGAACAACCTGAAACTCGTTGTCTGTACTGTTCACACAATGTGGTTTTCAGCACCAAACCATTATCGAAACAAACTACAATACAAACTAGAAGACACTATAGCACATACTAATTGATAACAAATCGAATAGAGTTCATCCAGCTGCTTATTTTTGTGCCAGTGTTTTTGGAGGTATTTGGAACAAAATGCCTTATTTGTACATTATGACAAATAAATAATGTGCAATTAAAATAAAGTAATTAATGCTCTGTAGTAAACTGAGCCAGAAGTTTGGTCGATCTTGCCTGCGACAATGGGATATTCTCCATCATACACAGTTCTACAACAAACTAACAGATATTCACGGATGAGCATCAGTATTTTAAATAATGTCGCCTCTTTCGTTTCCCCGCTGATACCACCCATCAATCTCCATAAACATTAAAGTTAATCACTTACCTATTTTGTCCTGCTTTTTCTTTCTGTCAGTACCAAACAGGACATTATTGAAACTAATTTTACATTATCTGACATATACAAATTTAGCGTATAGTATATATTGCAACGATGGTTCCTAAATATACGGTAAATATTTTGAAGTAAACTTACAAAATTGTTTTCGATTACTGATGAGCTTAATTTGAAAGTTATTTGGGCGCACGTGAGGTCGTTTTAATGCGGATTACCGTACTCGGTCTGTGGGGAGCGCTTTCTCCACATATCACACCCTAAAAGGCGTTTGCCTTTAAAGTTTGTCATTTCTAGAAAATCACTTGAATTCACTTCCACAGGTGTTTACCCTAACGTCGTTTCCCTAAAAGCTTTTGCCCTAAAGTCGTTTGCCCTATACTTTAGGTCAAACGCCTTTAGGGAAAACGTGTACTCGGAATGTGGCCTTGCCTCATCAACACGCAGGCAAGTGAGCGCAAATA
This sequence comes from Medauroidea extradentata, assembly GCA_003012365.1. Taxonomy (NCBI): domain Eukaryota; kingdom Metazoa; phylum Arthropoda; class Insecta; order Phasmatodea; family Phasmatidae; genus Medauroidea; species Medauroidea extradentata. The sequence continues at coordinate 20,829 of PNEQ01124299.1, read as the reverse complement.
TGCTTCGTTTCTCCCCCCTCCCACCATCATCATTCGTTCTTATATTTTGATTTGATCAACTTCAATTCTGCGTGCGAGCCGTTGATGCGAGAAGATAGTTCAGCTAGGCGCTGAAATATAGCACGTCTGTACAGCGTGTATCGAGAGTCTCGTTGTCATGGAGTACAAACCACCTTATCTACTTTTTTCAGGGCTCGTGTTTGTAGTCCAATTGTATTAAACCAGAGCTTAAAATAAACTTGAAATACAAGACAATATAACTAAGAAATGTGATTCCAGAAATGAAACGTCTCTATTATATAAACAGAGAGAAGAAGTGAACAAACCGAAGGATAAATATCAAGTTCTTCCGCGGAAGACTACGTCCAGCTCAGTCTGCCTCACCAAACCTAGTACTGCTCACGAGTGGAGGGGTATTAGGAGAAACAGGAATGGCTGGACACAAGGAAGCTACCGTGTTTTCGGAAACTAATCGTAACTTCACACGACGGTGACGTAAGCCTACTGTTCTACAGTGGCTGACACCGACGAACTGACTTTCCGAACTTGTTATTTGTTTGTAATTGAAAGCCTTGGTGGAAGAAATGGGCATGTCATATCTATAAACTTCTCAGAAAAAAAAGCGGTTAAAAATTCATTTAAGAAGGAACAATTCAAGGCATGTTTAAACTTCTCAGTACATGTAATATGTTTACAGGATACGTATGCAAATCAACAAGAATCATTATGTTCCATATATTTTTATTGCTTTTTCTCATAAGTTTATAATGTAACATGCACACTCCTTCCACCAGAGCCTTTAATTCATCGCTCGCTTTTGAAATTCAAATTAGAAATATCTGTCGACGGAAATTTTTTGCTGTATTTTTATCTACTCGCAAAAACCACACATTCGCATTGCATATCATAATAACACAATCCGTTATCTCAAAAATTCTCAAGTGCGCTGTTAGAAGAGGCTAAAGCACGTTCTTTCGCTTGCTTATTTACTTTAGGCTGTGATAATTTAGTAATCGAATGATTTCCGGTGAAAATTCACATGATACGTCGATGTTCCCGGCTAGTGGAAACAGTATATATATCCATTCTGGGCCAAAACTATGTTTCCGAACGTCCGGTGTACAGCGGTTTATACACCGCTAAGTTTCCGAAAATGCAACCTACGGCCCGAGTCAGTGTTGGAGCGGGCATTTCAAATGCGTGGGCGATAATACAGTTAATTTTACACTGGTCAGCAAACTTCGGACAAACTACAAGTTTTACATTAAAACAAGGACGTTACGGAACTTACACGTAATTCACTTCTGAAATAAACTTTTGAAATATTCTCCAAGTAGTGGTTAATAAATTCACGTAATTATTGACTTCAGAATATTGTTATGCTCGTAAATGTGTTGTGACTTCTCATAGAAATGCATAAGGCATCGGAGAAAAGTTACAGTTATAATTTTTTATTTGTGCCCAGTATAACACAGGCTTTCTATAAACATATTTATATTTTAAAAACTTTTAAAAATCCTTGATGAAATAATTGTTACTAAATTACTGCTCTCACGACAACATCTAATTTAAAACGTTATTACACATGACAAATTTATGTCAAAGAGGGAACTTAGCGGGACATTGAGCCATGCTTATAGACTTACCGAAGTACTTGATATATTACACAAATAATAGCTAGGAACAGGGAAATGTCGCGTATTCAACGACCCGCGTGCCAGAATCGGTTGTCCTATACATACTCACGCCCCGTCTATTCGTTATTGTATTGTTGTTTCATTGGGTAGCAGCTAGTGGACAAATGGTCGGGGCTTGAGTACGCATAGGACAGTTGATTATAACATGTAGGTAATTGAATTCGCGAAATTTTTAAATTCAGACATTGGCCTCGTAGGTACGGAAATTGAATAATCGCAGTTATTTAAGATTACAGATGCACACGAAGGTTTCTACAACGCAATATTTGGGGCGACGTTGGTAAATATGGCCACCTACATGGACAAATACCGCTGGAAAGTAATTAAATTAGTTACACTGCTAGGTAATTGGTAAAGAAGTTACAGAAAACCTAAAGGTTAGGCAAAGTATGAAACTTGTGTTTAAATTTTATTTTTATAGTTACTTTCGTAACATTTATTTTTAGAGGGCATTTTAAATTTAAGTAATAGTTTTAACAACAATCAACAATGTTGGGTTAATACGTAGACGTAAAAAACGCTTGCTTAAAATAGGAACTTTTATTGACTGTCAAATTATATGAGGGGTTATGATTGTTCTATATTGGGTCATATGTTATGTGTTTATGCTAAGAAAGGCTACAGGTGACGGAAAGTCCTCATTACGATTTGATTGCTTAACGAGTAAATTCACAAAAATTTTCACCAAGGGGCCCCCATGGCTATATCTTATACTTTAACTTTCCAAAATGCGTTAACAATAAACACAAGCCTATTGCCACAAAAACTTTTTAACTCAATGCCTTGCGATTAGAGTTGACGGCATTTGCCGCTTATAACCACATAGTCCTAGCCGTATATTTCACAGCTGAAATTTACCATGTCAAAGTGAATCATACTGCGACGAAAAAAAAAAAAAATAAAACTGCAACACAAAATATGACATGAGTCTAGGGATGTTTACAAAATAGCGGGAAAATACAAATATTATGTCTAATAAAAATAGGATACAGAAATGAATTGAAATACCTATTTAGTACAGTTATTCGTAAGGTAGGTTTACACCATTATAAATCTATGTTTTAAACCGATATTAATTGAAATTAAAATTTAAATGAGATAATAATAAATCAGTTAAAATAGTTTTTCCTTTGTAGTCCGAAAATATTTATGGAACCCTACCAATGAGTGTGTAACACTAGAGTATATTATTTTGTTAATTTTAAAGATAACTTATTCATACACTAAAGCGCAACTCCATTCACTAACATTAAAAAAAAAAAGTCCGTATGCTTATCCTCAACGTCACATAACTTATTATTTTTTTTTGCAATCGTAGGTGGTAATAGCACTATTCTCAGTTGTCACGTATTGCGTAAACAGACACAATTTTATAATTTGATCTTATATCTTGAGTAGGGTTTCCTGTTTTAAGTATAAATAATTTGAATCATCGTATTTCAAGTGTGGATGTCTCCCACACATGTTACAGTAAGCCATAGTTCGTATAAAGTTCATATAAAATTTTGCTCAGGAAATCTTCACACATCGTTTTCATCTTTACCTCAAGGACAATATATAAATATATATCTTATCATACTGTTCTGACAACCACATTATGGGCGCAATTTAGAACCCGGAGCAGCACAAAAATGAGTACAGGTTAAATTGACGTAACATACATGAAATAATATCTAAACGTATGACGCAAGAGTGGACTACTCCATGCTGTGTTGCCACGTTGGGCCCTTAAAATGTCGACGTACAAAGTTTCGTCACTTTTTCGACTTCAATTTAGCGCAGGATTCGCTTTGTGTGCTTACTATGGGCGTGTCCCTGGAATGATGGAACAAACGACGTGAAGCGACGTGTGATGATTTCCTATACAAAATGGTATAAAGAAATTATAATTGTTAGCTTATTTTAACATAAAATCGCTAGTGTGGACAATTATATTAGCTGAAGGACTTATGAAAGCTGCGGTGGTAGTGCGTATAGAGCTGTTGAAAGCAGAGCCGCTCTTATATGTACTTGTACAGACTCCAGGAAGATGGGGCTGCAGGTTATGTGTTTACTCTTACTGCCGTATGACTGATAAATCTCCTAGCTGTCGGGAGCAGCGGCCAAACGGAAGTAGGAATAAAACGCAGGAAGGAAACTGAGAAGAAAATTTCTTTCTTCCTGTCAGAAAAAAAAATAAACGAATGACATCAGGAGTAATGGCTTACGCAAGTTTTATTTCGCTCGGATAAAAAAAGTTATTTCTAGAATATACAACATTATATTTTCTGGAAAGTAATGATATCTACGAAATGCTACGTGAAGAAAATGAACTCATCTGATATTGTGCATTTATCACCTCTGTTATATGAACAAAAACTATAGTTAAAAATTTACTAGCGATCTATGATTCCAAACATACTAAAATAAAAAAATAACATGTATTTTGTGTCTAAACTAGGCCCTTAAGTGCATGTTTCGGTCAACTTACAAAATTTAAAAGTATGTAACTAAATGTTAATTTTAAATAGAACATGATATTGTGACAAAATTTAATACTAACAGAAACGTTGGTTAATACAATTTATTTTGCACAAGGCATATTTATACTTTGTACTCTCACTCTAGATAAATAGTATACATGAAAAAAGTTAAGTCACGCACTGATGTTCGAATATTTGTATTTAGTGACTTTTCAAAGACGAGACGTTTGTTTCAGTAGCTAGTGATCTACTGTTGTCAAAGGTCATAGTTCTGTGTACGGATCACCGAAATCAGAATCATCCCTTTATAAACACAGGCTTGCTGTTTACACAAAACTCGTTGTTCAGTTTGACTTAGAAGTTATATTAACAAAACTACCACCAGCCTACGCTGCTATACACCGGTACTTTTGAGAGCATGTCTCCAGCTGCAGAAGTGGAGATTCAACTGGGGATGGGAAAGCATAGGGAACACTTTTGTCCAATACATTTTGCCTTACACAGCCCGCATCCAATTACCTCAACAGTTAATTTCAAGCAGGCGTGGAAACGCATGCATAATGCTTTGTGGTTGTGTCAGATTGATAAAAAAATATGCGGTACTTCCCCAAAACATTACATCCAATAAATGTTAAATATTAGATTTGCAGGATGTAACAGAAGATAGTGATGTTTCAGATGACGAAGAAGATATTCTTGGTGAAATTTTTCTTGTCTTATTCTGTGCCGACATACAACGGCAGCACAATGTAACGACAACCTAAAAATGAAATTAGTGGATATAACGGTGCAGATTTCCATACACCTAGCTGTTCACATTGCTTAACTTGTGTATAAAAAATAAAACGGAACTACGTGATTACAAGCAAAGTGGTTTACGCCGATTGAGGAAACTACTATTTAATAAACGCACCGTAACCTTATCTCTTGGGTGGTGTGGAAGAAGCACATAACAGAAATCAGTTAGATTTATGTCTACAAATGGTTTTGGTACAACTTATTACAATGCCGTAATGTATGTAACGGTGTAAGAATAAGTTAGAGCTATGTTGTATGTTATTGACTGACATAACACACGGGTTAATGTGAAACTCTTTGCTATTTTTATTTTTTTTTTATTTGCTGTTAATTACACACAGGAAAAAACTTAAATTCACTACTGTTTCCAAATTAATTTAACTATGAAATTATATACTAGAATTGTAATTAATATTAATGTATAAAATAATGATATTTCATGTTTTTACTGTTACATTAATGTTAAACTTAAAAATCGGTTGGAAATCATGCCCCATACGTCACTTTTTCTGAAACAATGTAAATTTGAAAAGAACAACTTTACACCCCTCGCTGGGGGTTGGTTGCAGGCGGATTCGCGTAGAATTTTGGTATGTCATTTGCGACACCTCGGAGACATATTTCAGAAAAACACCGTTACTATGAATTAGTACCTACCTCAAGCCCTCTATCGACTGAACTAGTTCCGTAAAGTTTGAGAGTGACACTAATTTTATTTACTGACTTTCGCATTCCTTTGCCAGTTTGTTTACATAATTTCTTAAGGAACCATTTTATCATTTATTTGCACGTCACTTATTAGGTTCACATTGTTGCATTAAAAATAACTTTTGACATTTAAGAAGTGTAAATTTTCCCCCAGCAGGAATACCTATTATTCATATTAAATACATATGGTAATGGGGACGGTACCCGAATTCAAGTATCCCGCCCTGATTGCAGATTTCTGACTGGTCGACTGCTCGCCACGGAGGATGGCATGAAATAAGGCCCTTACAGGAGAGAAGTGACGGAATGTAAAGGGCGGGAGGAACGGGAGTACCCAGAGGAAACACACCTGCCAACGCTGACATCCAACACATAACTCACATACCATAAATTATGGTCCGACACCGCCGCGGTTGTCACCCTGATGGTTTTGATGAGAGGCGAGTTCTCTAGCCACCGACAGAACCGCGGCCCTATTGTTCGCAGTAATACAAACAAAGAAAACAACCCGTAAAAGATGCTTGTTATAAATAAAATCATCTTCCGGTAGTGATGTATTGCAACATGAGAATCGATGATCGCTATAATATACTTTAGGCACGTGCCTGTTTTAAAACTGTAAATCGTGTCACATTTTCAATATGAACGATTATGCGTTTAAAAACAAACCCCCTTTTCACATTTATATATTTCACTATAGGCGGTTCGGGATAAAATGAGCACTAAAGAAAAGTCCTGCTAAAGCTCTATTTTCAGCCAGTTCGTTTCTTTTCGCGCGTAACGGCTAACGGCAGGAAACATTTAATCTCTCTGGACACGTCACTTGATGTTTGTGCGCGTAAGATTAGTTGTACAGTCGGTGGCTACCTTTGTAGTTAGATAAAATAGCTTTTGAATTATGTAAAACATAATTATGTCGACATCGGTTGATTTTATTTCAGTATAGTTGTATTGAAATAGGAAAATACAAGCGACTATATTGCGTAATTTCGCTGCCAATCAAACAAATAAAGAGTTAGTGTTGAATTATATGAAGTAACGGCTGCTGATATTTTTCAAAGGTTAAATGTTTAGTGCTCACTCTATCCCTAACGACCTATATGTAGATTTTACATAATTAGCTGTGTTATATAAATAGCCGTCCTGTACACCAACCTTCAAATTGAAGGTGTTACGTTAAGGTGAGAGGTGAGGGGATTTTACGGCCCTTTAACAATGAGGTGTTAAGTCAATGAGGGTGAAGTGAAGTGAATGGAGAACATAACATCCATGTCCGAGATTTGATTCCAACCCAAGGACATCACGCATCGTAGTGTTACGTTAAGGGAGTATGGTATAAAATAATGTGTCCGAATGACAGACAAATCATTGAAACGCCTGCCATTATTAGTTTATCTCAGTATTTATTTCATCAGCCTTTATGTTTATATGCAGTGGACGTAAATGAGTAACAGTAAAACAGTAGTACTAACCGACGTTGTCGTTTCCCTGGTTATATTTCTAACTACACCAGTCTAGACGATTCGGGATAAAGTGAGTAGCTTTGGAGCCATGGTTACTGTATTCCTTCCAGATAATTTGTGTTTATATGCCACTTTTAAGTACACACATTCTCCCTAAGTAACAATAGAAGCGTGTATATTGTATACTATTGAAAAGTCAACGACAGAGGTCACAATAACACACACACACACATATGAGGAGTGTCTGTTCAAAAGGTATATTTCCCCTTCCCAACAAAAAACCGAATCTGTCAATGATATAGTCCTGCACTTGAGTACTATCGAATTCCCTGTGCATTCCCGAGCAAAACAATGTATTTCCTTGGTGAAACACACCCCAAACTTGACTATCATGGCCTAAAGGGAGTGGATGTACAAATTTCCCCACAACGTTTTAAAGGTGAAAATAGCATCTTTTGTACAGACACTCCTCATACATATATAACATTATTTTAGCCAAAACGGTCTTGAAAATTGCTCAGTTTATAGCCATAATACGTTTTTGTTTATGAATAAATTTCCTATATAACTCTCATATTTCTACATATAAAAATATTGTTCAAGATATAATAAATATATTAATTTAGTATCTTAGAAACGAGAGTCTTTCCTGAAGACGTTTGATTGTTTGAAATCGTTTTGGGGAAGCAAGGAAATGATCGCTTTTGACTTAAGTGTCCTATCTTTACCCATGGCAATGCGTAATTGATACCATGGATTATACGAAATTGAATGTAACGTGTGTTGTGACACAATCTTATCCACAATAGGGCATTGAAGTAGGGTTTAGTATTTGTTTTAAAGAAAAGCCATTCAGTTTGTTAGAGAATGAACTCGTGGATCAAACAAATATGAAAATGGGAGGAAACTGACTACGACAAATCATCCCAGAGTTTAGTGAAATAATCTCGAACAACTAAATAAAAAAAACCCATTAATATCTGTAATAAAAATGGTTGGGTCGTACATATGTAGTACCGCACGTAGCTATGCGAGTCAAATAACCTTGCTCTACATTTGCTGGTGCCTCTCTGCTTTAATATTTCTTTCGTAGATATCTAGTTCAATAATGCTTTGTAATCCCTTTTATGTTTTTTTTTTTCTGGATAATACATCTAGATACGAAAAGAGACGTGTTTACATGGCAGTGACCTTGTAATGCTCACTAATGTTGTATGAAAGCTGTTCGGTTTAATAATATTGAAGTTATAAATAATTGGAATTGAATTGCTAGATATTTCCGCCAACTGTGTTAGAAAAACGTAATTCTTTTTAGGCTGCATTTCTTAATGTGAATTTTAATGACCAGATTGAAGCATGTTGCTATATAAGATGGTGTCAGATTACATGTCAATAATTTAGGGAAATATTACTCACATATAGGAACAAAAAAGTGTTACAGTCATAGGTCCGGAAACGCACCATTTCTGCCCTACACTCGCATACATGACGCACGATTCATAGCACGGGCTGCTTTTTGCACATTAGTCATGAATAGGACCCGGTAGTTTTCGCGAAAAGATTTTTGCAGCATTTTGTTTCAGTGCTTTACGTGCACACCTGCATCTCTGCTTTGTGATTAGTGATTGGATGCCTTAACATACAACGTCTGGCGGTTAAACCCGCAAATCACAGACGTGATGTGTCACAGGTAACCGCGTACTGATTGACAAAGTCAAATGAATAACGACTCTGCACAGAAACGCTATGTCAATAGCGATGAAGTTGGGCTGCAGGTGTGCACGTAAGGCACTGAAACAAAGTGAGGCAAAAATCTTTTTGCGAAAATTACCGGGCTCTAGTCATGAGTTAGTGACATAGCATAGTGACTGCTGTAATGACATTTCACAGCAGCATCATCCTGCCCGCACTAGGAACCGTACGTCGTGTACTGTGAATTGTAGTGCAGAAACTGTGTGTTTTCTGATCTGCATCAATGTAACATTTTTGTTCCTCTTAGATGTAACGATTGTTTCCCCAAAACATTGGCATGCAATTTGATAACAGCCTATATAACTGTTTCTTTGCTGTGTTGAAAACGTGTAATGTGTGTTTACTATGTAGTCGTATCACAAAACGCTTCATTTAATCATTGCCTTAAAACGTTTCCTTTAATTCAAAAAATAACCAGAATAATGTGATAGAAGACTGTGGTCTTAGCACAGATGAAAGTGCTCTTTCAAAATTTTGCTCATGAGACCGAAAATGTGTTAAATATATTTGTATTACCACACGTATGTAAATAAATCTGTAGTATGGTATTGATTTTACAACACGTGAATGTTCATATTTGTTATATAAAACTTCTCGTATCTCTGGTGATACATACATAGCAAATATATAGAATGCAGAGACTCCAATTTTTATTGAACAGAAATAAAGATAAAATATCTGCCAGATAAGAGTGGATGTACAAGCCAACTCACAAAGAGGTTATGATGTATTTAAAACGAGTTAAAGGTGAAGCAGTGATAAAAATTACCGCCTCGCATGCTAGAGGTCACTGGTTAGATTCTCAACTTTGGCCGTAGTGATTTCGGTTCTCCAGGATTTTCCGATATCTTTCCAGACGAATGCCTGGAATGGTTTCTTACTACAGGTCCTGATCGCTACCTTTTCCATTCTTCTAGTTTTATTCAACCAAGGACGTAGAGTTGTACGAAGACGCACACAAAACACCCAATAAACAAAAAAAAATATTGATGACCTATTTGAATGTTTTGTATCACGAGGACGATAATAATTTGACAAGAAGTTGTTTTTAAGCGGAATATTCAACCGCACTAACAATTTTAAACGTAGCTCTGCAAGTAAGAGTAACCAAGGAAAATTACTCAGTCGGAAAGAATTTTTCTCAAACAAGTTTTACGTTAGTAACAAATTAAAATTTTAATGGCAAATGCCCCCTTTAGAATGCACTTTTGACATATTTTTTTTTGTTTGATGAAGTATGTTTTATTATACGTATTAAAATACAATATATAAAAATATTAGAAATTGGTTAACTGTGCAAATTGGAGAACACAATAGTTGGCGAGGTTGCACCTTAATATACCCTGACCACTAAATAATGCCACATTACTATTCGGAATTTTCTTCCTATTCAGTGCAAACTTTTACAATGGCAGAGATATGACCAATTAAAAAAATATACAGTTCAGTAGTTCATGATGTATGCATTGATTGTGAAAGAGTATAATATCGCAGGTTTGCCATTTTAGATGATAGTAAAACATAAATTAATTATCAGTTTGTCATATTTCGATGAATACTTAAACGATTGCCACTACATTTGGTAATTAGATTGCTCCTTATTCAAACTTTAACTATGTATTGTTAAATTCTGTAGGCCTACCATTATATTAGATTACACACCATGAATAGGAAACATTCTTTAGGTCGTAATTCAAAACTATGACCGTTTGTAAATCACTTTCATATTTAGAGAGTTCGTCAACCATGCAATGCTCTTATTTAAGTAGGGTTCTTTTGATGTTTCCGCAATTTTAAAATATAGGTACGTATGAATAAATAAAAATTTCGTGTCATATTGCGAGATCTACACATTATTATTTTTTTTAAACGGTTCACTATCCAAATCTTGATACTTGAACGCTTTAAATATTGTAGGTCCTTATTTTCAGAGACGCACGGCCAAAATACATAAACATATACAAACATTACATTTGAGGTATTACAAGGCCGATTATAAAAATGCATACTTTGACAGGTTATCGTTCAAACATTTATTGTAGTTCAGTTTAGTGGTCCCATTTTACTGGGGAGAGTGAAAAATCGCAAAAACCTTTATTGCGTACGTGCCTCGACAACTCTATAACGTTTTGCACCGTATACGACTGGATGACGATTATTTTACACGGTTAACATATTCTCATGTAATATACTAATATACCAGAATTCTCATTGGTCGTGTCAAATGGAAAGTTGTGAATCACAATAAAAGAACGTCGGACATGTAAACACTACTATGAAACTTAGCGACGTAAAATTTTTCCACGGTAAATCACCTCTAATCTAAGATTGGAAATGTCAACTGTCAGTGCAAGTTTTCAAATTTTAGAGGCGAAGCTCAAAAAGTTCTGCTTCTGCTTATTATACACCAAATTTGTGTCACATCAGGAATAAGTTTCTTACGTGTCACATTGAGCATGTAGTACAGTAAGTCATTGACAGAAAAACCCATTCCGTATAGAAAACAATGTAATAACAGAAAAACATTCTATGTGCCATATGAAATGACCGACAAGTACAAGTGCATTATGGATTGTAGTAAGTATTGAGGTTTGTACAATAACTAAATTATAAATCTACCCAATTATATGCATGAACACAAGTTAACTTAAATGTAAAAACTAATTTAGAGAGCTGTAAAATATCACTTTTGTATCTAAGCAAAATGTTATATGTAACTAGCGTAAAAGGATGTATTGCTAAAATAAAAAAAATCTTAAAAAGGGTATCTCTATGACAGACATATTTATGTTTAGCTCTTCAGATGTTGCACGCGTGTACCAACTAATTCACTATAATAGTCTCTGTTTTCCTCGGCAAGGAATGGTATCATGACATGTCTTATTTCCTTTTTAGCTGACATAGTAGGTTAAACTTTTAGAACAAGCATACAACGGGTTTTCCTCTAGTTAATACATAGGAATTCCAATTCAGAGCAAGTGGTTCAGATAGCTATTAGTCAACAGATAAAAAAAATTATTTGCGTACATCGTATGCAATGACAGGAAAAGGTTTTACAGATTTAGCATTGTATGTAAATATTGGGAACGGAGGCATTACTTGCTTCTCTGTAACAGCGAAGTCTGTATTACAACTCAAAAAACTATGGCCACTTATCAAGTATTTGCTTACAATTCAAACCATTCTAGGCTCACTAGGAACATTGTTAAAAACACAATCATGATATTTTTATTCTGATCAGTATGGCAGTCGTCTGACCAGATAAGTTTCTTACTTTTCAGGTTAAAAAACATAAAAAAACTCTACCTTGAAGCTACCACATGTAACAATGCTTTCATCCCAAATACACATAGGAAGATTTTGTTGTCACTGGTGAACCCCCAAAGTGTAGCAACTCAACTGCTGGCAGTAATACATATTGCTATGGATTAATGTTGATACAGATAATACATTTCGCACGTTAATGACTAGTACTGTGTTATCGCAGGTGAGAAGTTTGGCATTAGGCGAGTCAATCAATTTCCCTGCATGTTTGTAGTTTTTGTGATGTACCTTCTGTAAGAATTTAGCTATTTGTGAACATTCATTACTAGCCAGGATCTGTAAATATGTTTGCATATGTCTGTTAAAAATACGTGTGCAAACTATATCTTAAATTAAAATAGATTCGTATAGTTTGGAAAATACGTGAGTTTTTCGATACGTAGACTTGTAGCATGTATACAGTCACGAAGCATTTAAATATGGTATTTAATACTCGTTAGTGATTACTAAACTCATTCTTCGGTGATTGTTTCTCCGAAAGAACAGTTTTTAATTTTCTCCTTACTTGTCATTTTTCCGATATTCGGTTCTTTTTTTGTCCTCCGGTTCAAGTACATTTCATCTTTACAGTACTGTGATTACTTACATTATAGATTCACTTTATACTCACAAAAACATGTATTTACACATCACAGACGCCTATTTTTGCACACAGTAACAGATTACTAATGCAACACTTATAAGCCAGGCTGCGCGGCGTTTGGAACATCAAAAAGCAGCACCGCTCGCACATGGACCGTCACAATATGTTGTCGATCGTTTGAACTACTTCGAATGCATAGTGGAACTTGGAATAAGCCCGAGCATATGCAACTAGGTACATATAATAGGACTGTGAAATAAAAATATTTTCTAAAAACAAGCACTTAGGACATTTAATATTACATCTCATCTCAACATCATAAGCCGAGACTTGATGATTTTATTTGGTCCAAGTTCTTTCCATGTAGTGCAATCGACTATTCCTGGAACAACGACTACTTCGGCTGCTTCTGAGTCAGGGGTCTCTTCAGGCACCATTATGACCTCAACGGTATTATCAATACCTCCACTGGAAACGTAGCCTAACTATAGTGGCTTTCATTTGCAGGAAGGCATCTTTAGCTACGGCGTCGAAATTGGTTCACTGTCCCTTACAATACTATGTGACATGGTAACATATGCTTTTATAATTCCAGCCGAGAAAAATATTTTTGTCCATCACCTCTGCAGGGTCGTACCAAACAATTCGTTAACAACTCAGCTGCTTCCCCCCTCCTACGGTTACTATGTACCAGTAGTTCCTCGCACATCTCCCCTTACATCAGTGTGACTATTATGAATATGAATTCTCTCGCAAGACCACCTACATGTACACTAGAAGTTCTGTAAGGGACATAATCAGTGTACCCATTGAGAGGCATGATCTCATTACATACATCTGCCTTCATTACTGTAATGGTTTTTACTTTCTCTTAGAACTGTATGTAATGTCTATGGTCTGCGTTGCAGACATAACACTTCCATTGTTTGTAGTAAAATGAACATGTCATTTATTTTTTTAGCTAATTAAAGCTTTAGTAACAAGAGCAAATTTTTTACAATTTAATTCGCTAAAAAATTACATGGTCATTTTACTACAAACAACGGAAGTGTTATGTCTGCAAGGCAGACCATAGACATTACATACAGTTCTAAGAGAAAGTAATAACCATTACATTCACCCCGGGTTATTTAAAATCTTACATAGACTGACAAATATTAAGGTGTACGTATGTCTCTACCAGATCTTCGCACTGGTGTTTTCTCCGGAACATCATCTTCTTGTTTCTCTTCTGTTGAAGGACTTGTTCTTGAGTCTACTTCATTTGTCACAACTTTAGTATCCACTGCAGATTCCTAGAAGCTGTTCGCAAATTACATTTGACATTAAATGAAGAAAAGTGTACATATTCTGTAAAAAAAAATGGATTTGTTGGGATATACAATATAATATGGTACCGTGAAACTGTATTCCGTAAGACTTTGCCCTCTTATGGAACTTGAGCCTCCTCATAATATGTCAACACTGCGCATAGTAGTAGGTATGTTTTCCCACTACTCGAGATGGATTTCAAAATTTTCTGAAAATATTTATCCACTCGCTCATTGTAAAACATTTCTAATTACAGAAATAGCTCTGAGTGTTTTTAACATTTTGAAAGTAGAGGTCGCAAATTCAGTAGTGCCTGCAATAGATGATACCATTCCATTTGTCGTGGAGATTGATGCATCCGATCATGCGATTGCAGCTGTTCTAAATCAAACAGGAAGGCCTGTAGCATTTTTTTTTCAAGGACTCTATCAAAGGTAGAACAAAAATATGCATCAGTAGAAAAGGAAGCGTGTGCCATTGTTGAGGCATTTAAGAAATTGAGACATTATTTACTTGGTCATAATTTTAAGCTTATTACAGACCAGAAATCCGTCTCTTTCATGTTTGATAATCGCCATGTAAGTTAAATAAAAAATGATAAGATCATGAGGTGGCGGATGGACTTATCGTGCTTAAGTTACGACACGGTCTACCGACCTGGTAAAAATAATACAGTCGCAGATGCACTTTCCAGAAATTGTGGTTCTACGTCAAGCAGTGGTTCTCTACTTGAGCTTCACAATGCTCTCTGCCATCCTGGTGTCACACGAATGACTCATTTCGTAAGGTGTCGAAACCTACCATATTCTATTGAAGATGTACGTAAAATGATTTAGTCCTGTCCAGTCTGCGCAGAATTAAAACTTAGATTCTGTAATGAGAACCCTGGAAAACTTATTAAGGCAACAAGCTCTTTTGAAAAGCTCAACATTGATTTTAAAGGTCCTTTGCCTTCAAATTCCAAGAACCGATATCTCCTGACAATCGTCGATGAGTACCCCCGATTTCCATTTGCCTTTCCATGCACCGACTTGACATCATCAACAGTTATCAAGTGCTTAGGTCAACTATTCACAGTTTTTGGTTTACCTGCGTACATATATTCAGACCAGGGCTCGTCATTCATGTCTTATGAGTTAAAAGTCTCTTCTACACTCCAAGGGAATTGCCACCAGTCGTACTTCTGGCTACAATCCCCAAGGAAATGATCAGGTAGAAAGATATAATGGAATAATTTGGAAGTCAGTGATGCTAGCTCTCAAGTCGGAAGGGTTGAAAACAACTGTTTGGGAGAGCGTTCTTTCAGATGCACTGCATTCTATTCGCTCTCTCCTTTGTACCGCAACTAATTCTACGCCATACGAAAGGATAAGTCACCCTAGACGATCTGTAAGCGCACCTCACTACTATCATGGCTGTCATCCCCAGTAGTCCTCATGAGACGACAAAATTGACAAAGCAAATATGAACCGCAGGTAGAAGAGGTAGAATTACTGGAAGCCAATACAAAATATGCTCATGTAAAGCTCTCAGAGGGTAAGGAGACAACAGTATCGTTACGTCACTTGGCACCCAGAGGAAATAACCATAAAAATGAAGAATCTGCTGTGGATACTCAAGTTCCGATAAATGAAGTAGACCCAAGAACAAGTTTTTCAACAGAAGAGATACAAGAAGATGATGTTCTGGAGAAAACACCAGTTCGAAGATCTGGTAGAGACAAACGTACACCTGAATATTTGTTAGACTATGTCAGATTTTAAATAACCCGGGGTGAATGTAATGGTTTTTACTTTCTCTTAGAACTGTATGTACTGTCTATGGTCTGCCTTGCAGACATAACACTTCCATTGTTTGTAGTAAAATGACAATGTAATTTTTTAGCGAATTAAAGTTTTAGTAACAAGAACAAATTCATTACAATTACCTTCCCTAACATCACCAAGACCAAGCATGTGGTAAACAACCCGAATAACATGGCCCCCGCATACTTCAAGTAGCCTGTTCTGACGAGATACATAATAGAAGATGCCAAGCTTTAGTTAGTCGAAAATAGATAACACGTACACGAAACTACATTTTGGTTCTGGTGATGTAAACAATTGACTGTCGAGTGGAAGATAGTAATTAAAAAGCAGTTCAGTGGCTAGGACAGTCGCTTTCCTACCGAGGCGATCCAGTTTCAATTCCCGGTAGGATCAGTCATATATGAAAAAAAAATGGTGCACTCTGTCATTGGTTGCAGCGTATTTCCTTGGAGCACTCTCATTTTCCCCGTATATCACATTCCATGGCTTCTTTTCCATCGTACACATCATGCTGTATACATGGCTCTGCAGGCGCCTACGGGTGACCAGTCATAAGCCGGCTTTCGAGTATTCGCCCCATACTCAAATCATTTATTTTTTACTAGGAACTAAACCCTATACCCCAATCCCTTGTGCTCTTATCAGTATAACTATTATACTTGCGATGTCATCGTTTGCCCATTAAAATTGTTGTAAAATTTAACAGGGCACATATTTACTGTACCCTAAAATGAGATAAATCAATAATACACAATTAAAATACACAATGCACACACATATTCATATACGTACAAAAATATTCTGAATATTTTATTACATAACTCATCGTCAAATTAATAAAAAAAATTCATATTATCACATTACGAAATGCCTCCTCAATATTGTGCTTTTGAAACTCACTCTGTCACGCAACCTCACCTCGGTTCCTGCTCCAGAAGAAACTATTATATACGACTCATAATGTATTGTGCCATTTCATCAGTTGTATAGTATTTTAATTTGTATTTTTCCGACACATATTTAATTGTCTTTAATATTAAAGTGATTTAATGTCTGAATTTAACCTTTATTAGCAATTCAAGTGTAATATAGTTACAAACATTTTTTTTCAGTATATCTCTGCTTGCTGTACTACATGTTACTTTCACATACCTCAGTCCAGGCATCCAACCACAACTCGGGTGTTTCATGACCTAGCCTCTCACCACCGCGACAGTATCACCTTGTAATACAACCCACAGGAAATACCTTACAGGCTTATAGAACCTTTCTCACCTGGTAGAGCCTGTGCATCCGTCTAAGCGCGTGCAATATGTGGAAGCCCGCAGTTTAGCTCGGCAGCAGACATAAAAAATCACCTTTGCACCTATTTTTTTTTTATCTCGCCACACTGTGTCCTGATATTTGGGCACTCGTTAGCCAATTTTGAACTACCCCACGCTACCTAGCGGTCGCGTGTGGAACTAATTGGCGTTCCCGCACCTTTTCTCTAACTCTTTGCTTTAGACATTTCTATTGTCGCTACTGGAAGGACATAACGTACCTGAATGCTGCAGGAGATTTTAGTATATGGATCTTAGTTACCTTGTTGTTCCTTAATTTGTTTTACGTCATCTAGCGTTAGTGTTTGTTTTAAGTGATGAAGTGAGTTAATTTTGAGGCATTTGTTACTTTCCTTAACTTTTCTACGTACTTCAAGATGCTCGTCATCTGATCTACCCTCCGAGGTAAATCGTCCTAATGTGTCTGCGTGTTATACGTCTTGTTTGTTCGCTGCGAGCGTTAGATATGTCTCCACTTTCCTTTTATTTGTTTCAGTGGAGGGTTCAAGAAATCCACGTATTCAACAAATCCACGTATTCAACAAATACACGTATTCAACAAATTCAGTTCAACTAATGCAACTAACTTTCAAGTTCAATTTTATTTCAACTGTGCCGTAATTCAACTGTCTGAGTTTCAATTCAATTCTACTTTTATCCAGTGAAGCCGTCGCGTATTTCTTTTAACATGTCCTTGCTTGGGATGTCTACTCGTCGCTACTTTCAGCTAAGTTCTATGCCTATACAATACGTTACGTCATCCAATTATTTTTCATTATCTGTGATTCTGATAAACATTAAAATTATCTAATAATCATGCACATTAACTTAACTAGGTTGTAAAGGATACCCTATAAGGAAACGTTATTAAAAGGGTTTGTATATCCATATTAATTATTTTAAATAATAACTGCGCGATACGCACATTGTAATGTTAAATTCTTATATTGTAATATTTGTTTCATTGCCCAACTAATTTAATTAATAATACATTTTTATACACTCTGTCTAATGTTGATTGTTTTTGTTTTACAGTTCTTCCTGTGGGAACATAAACGTTAATAATTATATTTTAATGTCAGCCCTACATGGGCAGTAAAGGGCATCAGCCATAATTATATGTTGTGTCCGCCTTTCTTCCCAGCACGCATTCAAACTGTATATATATAACTATAGTAGCAGAAAATATCATTAACATTATTATAAAATATTCTTAAAGGAAGGATGCGACAGTATGTCTACGAGGCACATTGTGCTTCGTACTAATATTAATATTACTAAATCATTTTCAATTTTCCGCGAACTCTCCCCTCAAAAATGACTACAACACGTTCGTTCACGTGCTGGGATATAACTCGTGTGTAGACAGATTCATATTAGAGGCCAATAAAGTTTTGTACAATAAATAAGCGTTCCATTTACCGAAGGCCAAACATATTTGTTTATTTATTCGAAAATATGTTTCCATAGCACTTTGATCCATAGTAAATGTAATCTTAGGCTATCATGTAGTTTGAATTATAGTGATGTCAATTACTCTTCTCGGTTTTTTGACACTTAATAATGTTTTTTTTTTCACTAAAGAAAACAAGGAGGCTCTCGGTTGTTTGGACACCGCTGAAAAGTTATGAGAATGTATGTATTCCAGATTGCTGAGATAAGTTCTCAAGGGGAAGACAGACGCCAGTTGAGAGCCTTGTGCATAGACGCGATGAGGTAAGTGGCGAACGACTAACAGTCGGCCTTACAGTCTGCGGCCAATCGCGGTGGTTCTAACATAATGTCACGCAAATTAGATCTGTAGAAAATGTTACTATTGTAAGTGCGAAAAGCCAAGGGATTGAACTACTGATGTCAGTATGTACTTTTCACCTTTCCCTTCACGAGTCTGAGCGCCAATGTCCTAAATATAGTGGTTTTAGCCATTTCAAAATTTTTTGTGTTCTTACCTAATTACATAAAATCAGACTAAAGTATAAAGTGCATCTATAGAAGTAGTATGATTATGGGGCTTTTGGGACAAGGAGCCGGTGTGAGGATTTTGCCGTGTGAGGATTTGACCGCCATGTTGTAACGTCACGACCCCGGCCGCCATGTTGGATGACCATGACCTTTAACCTTGACCTTGACGTTGAGTGTAAAATTACCACAATTTTCCAAAATTTCAAAAAAATTTAAAAAAATTAAAAAATGCCAAAAAAATTCTAAAATTCTAAAATAATCAAAAATTCGGAAAAAATTCAGAAAAACTCCAAAAAATATTACTTCCATCATGTTTCTGGACGCCATCTTGTCTCCGGCCGCCATCTTGACGTTTATTCCGAACCTTCCGAAAAATTTTTTAATTCGCATTCCATTATAACCCAGCACATATTTAATAACTAAAATTTTAATAAAATTATTTTTATGGTAAAACTTAAAAAACGATTTAATAAAACAACTTTTATTTAAAATGTATTTAATTAAATCAACTACCGACACATCTTACCCGGACGAGCACCATCGACACACTGACTCCCCCACCACATTTACATGTATATATAGTCATCACACCCCCTCCCCTATAATCAATTCCCTTCCCCTCCCCTCCCCTACCCAGCAAGTATTTTAATTGGCTGTTAGTCACGTGATGAATTTCCCCCTTTCCACTACCCTTTCGTTTATTTTGTTGGCTGTTAGTAATTTAATTAATTCCCCCCTTCCCCTACTTTCCCTTATTTCCCCTCTCACTGACACTCGTGTTAATACCCGCTCAAACTACCCCACCCCCTCTCTTCCCTTTTCCAAGAAACTTTTAAAAAAGTATTTCTCCCCTTCTACTTTATGTGCGATTTCCCCCACCACCATTTCCACTAGCCAATAAGAAGCTAGCCCTCTTTCCCCACATAACATTATTTCTCTTACTGTAACCAATCACAAGCTACCTTCCTTTTCTCGTTAGAATACATTTTCCTTTATACACTGTCCTTCTCCATAGCCCAAATAAGTTAGCAAATAACATACGATTTCCCCCCTCCATGCATCCATTTTATATCTTAACATATACCCCACCATCACCTAAATAAAGTTCTGCGTACTTACAATTTATTAGTTTCCCTTCCCTCTCATCACACCTTGTATGTTTTCCCCCCTTTTAACCTTTCATATGATTGGTCGGTAGACCTCCATCTCTCATATTCGAATGGTCACTTGTCACCCCTCTTTCCCATATTTCTACACATTTATAAACCCTCGTAACAGAAGGGAACGAGCAGTCTCCACCGTCTACCTCTTTGAGTTCAGTTCATATCGTGGTTTGTTCATCCATAGTTAAAAGTATAACCGTTCATTTGCACTCGAGCAAATGTTCGAGTATGAACTTGCTCTGCTGGGTATGAGCATGTGTGAAGTTATATTCATGTATGTATTTTAATAATTTTATGTAATTCTCTTCACAAGACGTGCAGGCAATTAAACACATAATTTTGTGTAAATATGGCGTACAGTGCAAACTGTTTGAATGTACAGCTTGTTCATCAAGAATGTGGACTTACGAATGTGTGAAAAAGTGAATTACTCAGTGGGACACTCTCGAGTGCTAATTCATAAAAAGGGATCCTAA
>PNEQ01124297.1:9131-37539 GCA_003012365.1 Medauroidea extradentata | reverse complement strand
TTTTTTTTTTTTTTTTTTTTTTTTTTTTTTTTTTAAGAAAAAATGTTTGGTGCAGTGGCGAGGCGTTAGGTGTGTTCATAACAGTGGTCTTGGAGCACTTGAGTATATGTTCGCTGCTAAAAATGAGGCTGTGTTGCCAAATTTTATGAAGGAGAACCATCCAACTCCCATTCAGCCGGCGATCTCCTGGCGATCCATCGGCAGACAACTATAGTGTAGGAAGGGTGGAAGACCGCCAGCGAACTGCTGCGCGAATAAAGGCCAGGGACTTGCCAGCAAACCTTCGGAGGACGTTTATAATTATGGCCCTTAGCTACACGTCATAATTCTTAAGTTTTTAACTGTGAACCCAGCTTTATAACGATTTTAAAGGAACACAAAAAATAAATAGGAATCGAACATAGAAAATGACTAAATGTAGTTGATAATATGAAGACAGTAAGTTACAAGTACGTAATTGCATTCGGATACAGATGTAATAAATTACAACTTAGTAGAGTAATATGATAAATGATACCGAACAGAAATTTTTACATCCAGAAATATATATAATTTTGTGTGCATATACACATATAAACTACAAAATATAATATGCAAATGAATTTCACAACCAAGGTTGTATTTCTAGGCTTTCTGAAACTCCCAGAGCCATTAAATCAGTTGACACTTTGTTCGTTTAGTAAGTAGTCCGATAGTTTCTGTGTCCATCTTGATAAGGATTTACACATTTCTAATTCAATTGATAGTTTGTTCTGTAATGCTAATGCTTGTTTTTCAAACCTTCTTTTTAGTAAGTTGTATTGGAGTTAAAATATGCTTATTTGCTGTTTCACCCGATATAGTGTGAGTGGATTTTTCAGAATATTTCTATATATATTTTTAGATATAGAGATAGCTTTGCACCACACCTTAGTGCTATGGTTTTAGTGTATCGGTAACTAAAGAGATCTTCATTGTATGTGCGGATTCGTATTTGAAAGATTATTTTTAACGCTTTACTTTGGAGAGTTTGAAGAACATGAAACTTTTACTTAGGACAGTTCCCCCACGCCATTTAAATACATCAGTCAGACGTAGATATTATTTAGTTGATAATGCTTTGAAATTCTTGTATTTAGATCATTGTAGAGCTACTATTACTGGTGTGGCTGTATATTTTGTTTGGTTGACGTGATCAATTCACTGAAGGTGCTTATTGACCTCAAGCCCAAATGTGGACTTTTACTGTATTTACATATTTATTTTTATGAAACAATATATATTAGGTTTTCGTGTAGTTCAACATCAACGTATTTCTTTCAAACAATTAGGTAGAGAGTTACACATTTTGCGGAAATAATTTTGTCGCTGTTTGTTTCAATGTGTTACGTACACATCTGCAGCTATGCTTCATGGTTATTGGTAGCGTGTCTTTGTGCAGTGACGTCTCTCATTCGACTAAGCCAACCACAGTAAGGTTACTGCAACAGCATACGTTTTTGATTTAAGAGTAGAACCCAAAGACATGAGAGATTCGAACATATTATAATCACTGAACACGAAGCAAGACTGTAAGCGTAGGGAAAAATATTTTTCGCCATAAATTCATATCCCTACCAACATGTAAACACATCTAACTTCTGGTATATATTTTCAAGTACCACAGCTTTAATTATCTGTTTCATGCCGCAATAGATATTGTCTACGAAGATACCGTTGCATGCTGTATTTCTGAGGGCGGGCTGGATGGGGCCTGTGTCGAAACACCTTGAGGGATGGCCCATGACTCAAAGCCCGAGTGTCTCATAGTGGGAATCCCGCCGAAACTACGTCATAGATGCCTGTCCCAACTGCGTTAATGCCCTGCGAAGCGGCCTACGTGACTCGAATCTCGTCCGAAACATGATGAAATATCTAATTTTAGACCCCTGTAATGCGGTTATTCCCCGACTGTTTTGAGGAGTATAAAACCGCAGAATCGGCACATTGGGGGAGAGTTCGCTATTGGTCGTGCTAGAGGAAGGTGCTATGGTTGTGGAGATAGACTGGTGAAGACATCTTGGTGACGTCAGAGTCTACTGTGAGGCGGCAGGCGGCTACCTTCGGAGCAGTGTTGGACGAACCAAGAGGACTGCTGTGGCGGGCTGACGGGCGAAGGAGGAGGTACGCGACGGGAGTCGAACCGAAGACCTCAAGAGTGAAGACAGCGGTGCACTCGGGGTGCTGCGCAGCACACGGCGATTCATCACCACTGCGGACTATTAAGGTTGTACACTGTCACTATTTGAGAGAGACTGTTGATTGGACATACGACTGAATGTTATTGTGATTTGTACTGTTTATTTAATTGATGGTAGACTTTTTTTGTGCTTTAATTGTCAAAGTTAATTAACGTGTCTGTGACACAGTGGTAATTGTAGACATAACTAATTGTGTTGTGAGAGTAATAGTTGATTGCTGTTTTGTGTATTTCGTGGCTTTGTGAGCTATTAAATACTGTACTTAATTTAACTCTTTTATCTATAATTATAAGACCTCTATCCCAAAAGAACTCATGGGAATTGCCCACTTGTAAAGTTTGTGTTCCTAACTTGTAACACTGGTGTCAGAAGTGGGATAGAGGCATAAAGAAAATTCAATATTTAATCCTGCAAGCTAAATCATTGCACACAATTGATATTTAATTAAATTGAACCACTTCATAAATTTTAAGTTAAATTTTCAATTGTAAAAGTGCATGATTACAAGAAGAATGTCAGCTGAAATAGGAGCACTAAAAGCCCTTCATTGAGGTATTGAATGGCCAATTAAGTGGCCAAATTAATTCTGTCAGAGATAGTGTAAATGCAAATGTTGATAGTGTAAATGAAAATGTTGATAAGAAAATAGATAGTGTAGATAATAAAATTGATAGTGTTAGTTAAAATGTTGATAAGAAAATTGAGAATGTTAGTAATCTTGTAGATAGTGTAAATGAAAATGTAGATAAGAAAATAGATAGTGTAAATGTAAATGTTGATAAGAAAATATTTAGTGTAAATAAAAATGTTGATAAGAAAATAGCGAATTTTAGTAATCTTGTAGACAGTGTAAGTGAAAAGGTATACAAAGTGAACGAAGTGGTGGACAGAAAAATAGATGATGTTAAAGAAATGGTGTACCAGGAAATAGAGGCTATAAACGAGAAGGTAGGCAGTGTAAAGGAAGAGATGGACTACGTGAAAAATAGCATGCAGCAACAAATGGATGAGCTGAGGAAGGAGTGTCAAGAACTTGTCCATGGTAAAGAGGGTTGCCATCTTGTTACCGGAGAAGATATGGTCATTGCTGAATCAATACCTCAAGGCAGCGAAGAGAAGACCACGAAGTTTAAACCAGGATGTAGTGTGGTTCCCAACCAGGCAGAAAATGGGCTGCGACATGTTTCTGTATCTAGTGTGCCTGCATCGAACATTGGAAAAGGAATTTCTGTCAAGCCTGCTCTTTACGATGGTCAAACTCCATGGCGAGAATACCAAAACAGTTCGAGATTGTGGCAACTATAAATGGTTGGTCTGACCAGCAACGAGCCTACTACCTTGCAG
Source organism: Medauroidea extradentata (assembly GCA_003012365.1). Classification (NCBI taxonomy): domain Eukaryota; kingdom Metazoa; phylum Arthropoda; class Insecta; order Phasmatodea; family Phasmatidae; genus Medauroidea; species Medauroidea extradentata. Next base: position 33,976 of record PNEQ01124297.1, on the reverse strand, counting down.
CTGTGCTGAGTGGACCTGCCCTCAGTATACTCCAGGCACTTTCAGAACAACAATGTCTGGAATACTCGGCATTTGTTACTGCCCTGGAGCTGCATTTCGGAGACATGTACTTACGACATGCTCACCTTGCCCAACTAAGAAGCCGCACCCGGAGACCAGAAGAACCACTGCAAGCATTGTGGCAGGACATTGTGCGACTCGCCCATTTGTCACTCGAGGGATATCCTAAACAGGAACGGGATATCATAGCTGTCGGCTTCTTCGCCGACGCCATCGCCGATGTAGAGGTGCGCCAAGCAGTTCGCCTGGCAGCTCCAAGAACTATGCAGGATGCCCTGGCCAGAGCACTGGAGGTCGAATCTGCAAGAGGGCCATCAACTCGGCATGCTGTGCGGGCAGTCGCACTGTCAGGCGACGAGAGAGACAGCAGCCTAGAGAACACCCTGAAGAGAATGGAAACCACAATGAATGCAATTAAGAACAAATTCACTCCGATTACACCCCGCCCTCGACAACAGGGGCGACCAAGCTGTTGGGAATGTGGAGAACCCAGACACCTAAGAGCCCAGTGTCCACGATGGCTACAGAAAAACAGAAGCCAAGAGCAGGATGAAGCTGCCCGGTCTGGCCAGGCCTCGGGAAACATGTAAGCACTGGTCTTAAGGGGCGAAGGTCGGTGACTCAGAGAGATAAGACCCCAGAATTTCTTCAAGTACGCTCAGTGAAACAAGATTTCAATGCAATCCTAGTGGAGGGCAGTCTGGATAATGTTTCTTGTCATATGTTTGTAGAGACTGGAGTAACCATTACTGTTGTCAGACCGGACATCTTGGGGCCTTCTCCCCAGCAGTTAAAAGGCCATAATCACAGACAAAGCTTTCTGACGACAGTGACAGGCGAGACCACACCAGTAAAGGGGAAGAAAAAGGTACAGTTGAAGTTGGGTGACCTCTGCATTGAGCACGAAGTGTACATAGCCGACATAGAAGATGAATGTTTATTGGGCCTGGATGTGTTGCACAAGTTGGAATGCTGTACAGATACTCGGTCAGGAGTACTAAGGGCTAGTAACCGAGAACTGGTGATGATGCCACGAAGCGAACTGCCCTCGCCAACCAGTTGCCAGGTGGTCTGTTGTGAGACAACATTTTTGCCAGCATCCAGTGAGATTGCCATCCCCGCACGGTGTCGAGGCAATTTTGTGCGGCGTGTAGCTCTGGTCGAACATATGAGAAGAGGAAGCAGCTTACCTGATGAGGTGGGTGTAGCAAGAACATTGGTTTCGCCGAGTTCTGGAAATTTACCTGTTCTAATGATTAACTTGTCTAACAAGCCAATCCAGCTTGAGGAGGGGGCCATAATAGGTGTGTGCAAACAAGTCTCCCAAATAACTACAACCGACAAAGAAGCCAAAAAATCAGGTGACCTTAATAGGCCTATGCCCGAACCACTCAAGGAACTACTGACTAGAACTGGAGAAAACCTGAACTGGAGACAAGAAAAGGCTGTGACAGAACTTCTGAAGAAAAACAAGAGAACTTTTTCATGTGGGCCACTTGACCTTGGCAGAGCATCCGCTGCACAACATCACATTAATACAGGAGAAGCTAGGCCAATCAAGCAACCCCCAAGACGACTAACTCTGGTTACACAAGAGACTGTGGATGGCATCTTGAAAGAAATGAAGGACTTGGATGTGACCGAGCCGTCGGTCAGCCCTTGGTCATCACCTGTTGTACGAGTTAAGAAGAAAGATGGGTCCACAAGATTTTGTGTGGATTACTGCCGGCTGAATGATATGACCAAAAAGGACTGCTACCCCCTCCCCCAGATTGATGACAGACTGTGCAGCTTGACAGGATCACAATGGTTCTCTACACTTGACATGAAGAGTGGCTACTGGCAATTTGAGGTGGCGCAAGAGGACAGGGAGAAGACAGCCTTCTCTGTGAAAGGGAAAGGAACTTGGCAATTTAAAGTCATGCCGTTTGGGCTATGTAATGCCCCTGCTACCTTCGAACGACTAATGGAGAAGATCCTACCTCTAGATATTTGCCAAGTTTACTTAGATGATATCGTGGTCACAGGTAAAACATTTGAAGAACACCTTACCAAATTAGATTCAGTGTTCCAGAAAGTGACTGCTGCAAATCTGAAGCTGGTTCCCAAGAAGTGCCACCTGTTCCAAAAAGAAAGTTAGTTTCCTAGGGCATGTGGTATCAGCTGATGGAATCCAGACTGACCCAGAGAAAACCAGGGCAATAAAAGACTGGCCACAACCAACAGACAGGACACAGGTGAGGAGCTTTCTTGGACTCTGTGCTTATTATCGGCGATTTGTACATGGATTTGCTACGATTGCCAAGCCACTACATGAGCTTACTGAAGCCGAAAGGAAATTTCTGTGGACGCCTGAATGTGAAGCCTCTTTCAGAAAATTGAAAGAAGTTTTAATGTCCCCTCCAGTTTTGAGCTTCCTCGATAATGAAAGCGAGTTTATATTGTACACAGACGCGAGTGATGTAGGCGTCGGTGCTGTGCTATCACAGGTACAAGATGGAGTAGAGAAGCCGCTAGAATATTTCAGCAAATTGCTGCAGAAACCAGAGAGGAACTATTGTGTCACTCGCAGGGAACTTTTGGCAATGGTAAAGTCCATATCACATTTCCACCATTATTTATATGGCAGACACTTTACTTTGCGAACAGATCATGCTGCTCTACGCTGGCTACTGAACTTTAAGAATCACGATTGACAAATATCTTGATGGATACAACACCTTCAAGAATACAACTTTGATATACAACACAGTGCTGGTCGTTCTCATAATAATGCAGATGCATTATCCCGCAGGCCTTGTGACATCAATTGTCGCCATTGCGAACGGCAAGAGGAGGAAAGCGGAGGAGTGCGGTATGTAAGAACAACAAGGCTTCAGGCATCAACAGCCGATAGTAAGTTCTCCTGGACTGACAATAAGATAAGAGAAGAACAACAAAGTGACCCAGACTTGTGTCCAATACTGGATTGGAAAGAGCAGAACCACCGGCCAGAATGGCACGAACTATCTGAAAAGAGTGCTACAACTAAGGCATATTGGGCACATTGGAATTCACTTGTTCTGACGAATGGTGTCCTCTACCGGAATTGGGAGAGTGCGGGTGGCAGTCATGAACACCTACAGTTGGTCCTCCCAGAGAACAAGGTCCCAGAGGTACTGAAGGAGCTACATAATTCTGTGTCAGGTGGTCATTTCGGCATTAATAAGACACTAACCAGGCTCGAGAGAGATTTTTCTGGCTTCATTGCCGTGAAGATGTCGACAGATGGTGCCGAATGTGTGACGACTGTACCGCAAAGAAAGGTCCGAGGGTCAGAGGCCGAGGTCGTCTCCAGAAATACAATGTTGGTGCCCCCATTCGAGAGAATGGCGGTTGACATCTTGGGTCCCTTGCCAATAACCGAGAGAAACAATAGGTACTTGCTGGTGGTGCAGGACTACTTCATTAAATGGCCAGAGCTTCTTCCCATACCGAATCAAGAAGCCAGTACGGTGGCTTATGCACTTGTCGAACATGTGTTCTCAAGGTTCGGGGTGCCATTGGAGCTTCACTCGGACCAAGGGCGGAATTTTTAAGCGGCCCTTTTCCAAGAAGTGATGAAGATAATGGGGTATAAAGAAGACTCAAACCCCTCCGCTACATCCACAGTCTGATGGAATGGTCGAACGCCTAAATCACACCCTGGAGCAGTACCTATACATCTTTGTATCTGATATAGGTGATTCGGGGTAAAGTGAGCACTCAAAAAAGCCCTGATTAATTTATATTTTCTGCCAGTTTATATCTTTCCGCGGTATGTAAACGTAAATATTGCCACGTGCTTTAATTTACATAGGCTTGTACAATGTTTATATCTACATTACACTGGGCTGAAAATTTTATCAACAATATATACTCATTAAATACATGGGTATTGAATAAAATGTATAATAACCAATATTAATCTTAGTTATAAATACCTGCGAGTTAACGTCTTTTAATACTGGTTTCTGTTCATCGACTCTAATTTATACGACTCGCACTATTGCCGTTACGTATCTCGTAAATATGTAGGCCTACTCATGTGAATCGAATTTATGACTCAAAACTGCCACAAAAAAACATGCCATAGTGACACACACAATTTAAGAATTCAAACTTGTTCAGTTATACTGCCAGGAACAACGACACACTCAACAAAAGCAACGTATTTTCTTAGTGTATGAAAAAAAATTGCTGTTTCTAAAACAAGATACTCATGTTAGCGATCGTAACACATAACAACTTACATATTACCAATGAGGAAACAGTCACTTCTAATACTTTTGAATGTGTTTTATCAGAAACCCATATTTATTGCACAACAGACAACAACAACAACGCTCTCCTCTTGTACTGTCCGGTACCGTTATTGAACGCTTCCAAGCTAAGTGGCGAAAACCTAACTCTGATTCCACCTGTCGGTGAAATTATTAACTACGTCAGTGCGCGTAGCGCTAGATTCCTTTCGCTAACGACTGTTGAATTTGAACGGCTCGGATTAAATCACTTTCTACTGGCGCCGTTTAAGTAAACTTATACAGGCAGTAAGTATGTCAATATTATTATAAATAAATATTTTATAGCATATTAAATACGAAGAGGTCGATTCCATTTGATGTTCTTTCAGTAATGTTGTATTTAAATATGAAATACACGGAACTACATGCGATAATTCGCTGCCAACTGTATAAGCAGTAATGTAACTGTTGATAATGTTGAATTATATGCAGCAGTGGCTAGTGATTTTTTTCAAAGATTAAATCTTTAGTGCACAATTTATTCCGAATGACCTATAATCAAAAGGATTGGGACTTCAAAATACCGCTGTTTCTGCTAGCATACCGCTCTGCCATTCATGAAACAACTAAGGTGACACCATCAAGAATGCTGTTTGGAAGAGAGCTCAGTGTCCCGAGCGACCTGATGTTCGGACGACCGGCGGAGGAAGACCAGATTGCATCTCCAGTGTATGCCAGCGAGTTACGTCGCAAGTTGGTTCACACTCATAACTTTGTTCGGCGACACCTTAGGATCAACACCAACAATATGAAGACTCGCTACGATAGGAATGCACCAGATGAAACATTTCAAGAAGGTCAACTAATGTGGTTGTACAACCCCCAGAAAAAAAGGGGTATTGTCCCAAGCTGCAGAATAATTCGGAAGGCCCTTATGAAATAGTGAAGAAGATCAATGATGTGTTTCGGATTGTTCGTCGAGGCTCTCGGGCGAGAGGACCAAAAATTGTACACATCGACAGATTAGCCGTCTACGATGGACCTGAGGCTGTTGTGACTGTTCGGGACGAACAGACTTAAGGAGGGGGCAGTGTTGCATGCTGTGTTTCTGAGGGCAGGCTGGATGGGGCCTGTGTCGAAACACCTTGAGGGATGGCTCATGACTCAATGCCCGAGTGTCTCATAGTGGGAATCCCGCCGAAACTATGTCATAGATGCCTGTCCCAACTGCGTTTTTGCCCTGCGAAGCGGCCTACGTGACTAGAATTTCGTCCGAAACATAATGAAATATCTAATTTTAGACCCTTGTAATGCGGTTATTCCCAGACTGTTTTGAGGAGTATAAAACCGCAGAATCGGCACATTGGGGGAGAGTTCACTATTGGTCGTGCTATAGGAAGGTGCTATGGTTGTGGAGATAGACTGGTGAAGACATCTTGGTGACGTCAGAGTCTACTGTGAGGCGGCAGGCGGCTACCTTCGGAGCAGTGTTGGACGAACCAAGAGGACTGCTGCGGCAGACTGACAAGCGAAGGAGGAGGTACACGATGGGAGTCGAACCGAAGACCTCAAGAATGAAGTCAGCGGTGCACTCGGGGTGCTGTGCAGCACACGGCGACTCATCACCACTGCGGACTATTAAGTTTGTACACTGTCACTATTTGAGAGAGACTGTTGATTGGATATATGACTGAATTTTATTTGATTTGTACTGTTTAATTAACTGATGGTAGACATTTTTTGTGCTTTAATTGTCAAAGTTAATTAACGTGTCTGTGACACAGTGGTAATTGTGTGCATAACTAATTGTGTTGTGAGAGTTATAGTTGATTAATGTTTAGTGTATTTCGTAGTTTTGTGAGCTATTAAATACTGTACTTAATTTAACTCTTTTATTTATAATTATAAGACCTCTATCCCAAAAGAACTCACGGGAATTGCCAACATGTAAAGATGTGTTCCAAACTTGTAACAAATACTAAAAACATAACTGGGCCAAAAATTAACCCTTGGGGGATTACAGGTAATATTGGTTAAGTGGTACTGCTGATTTCATTTATACGTATTGACTTACTCTTTCAGTTTTGCAAAGTACACTGAAAACTACAGATTATATGAAGGCACTAATAAAGATGTGTTTGTGGAAAAAATTTGTAAATAATACATATATACGTCCACTTTAATTTTGCTCGTCAAGTATTTTATTTTGAATGATTTTAAATCAATTCAAAACTGTCAAAACAGATACAGGTAGCTTGATTGACATTGTGTGAGTGTATTACATGTATATATTTGAATTTAATAAGGGAAATATTTAAGTAGCTAAAAGTTATAATTTGTGATTTCGAGGAGTAATACTTTTTTTTTTTCTATTTATGTATTAAATCAAACATTTAAGCAAGTGTCTCTAATAACTTAATGTGTTGTTATAGGTCATTCGGCAGAAAGTGAGCACTAAAGATTTAACCTTTGAAAAAAAATATGTAGTCGTTACTGCATATTTGTCAGCATTAACAATACTTACATCATTGTTTGTATGGTTGGTAGCGAACCATTGCATGTAGTTCCGTGTAGTTTCTTATTTTAATACAGCAATACTGAAATGACATCAAATTTAATCGACCTCTTTGTATGCCATATACTTTAAATTATTTATTTATGATCTTATTGACATTCCTACGGACTGTGTAGTTTGACTTAATTAGCACCACCACAAAGTGATGCAACTGCCCGCTTAATTCAATGCTGTCGTTGACACTTTGCAGCTAATGCTCATGCCACAGATGTTAAGATTCCCACAGACACGTGGCACCAGAGTTAGATTTTCACTCACTGTGTTTGTCCTTTGTGTAATAAATATGGGTTTCTGATGCAACACATTCAAAAGTATTAGAAGTAACTGTTTATGGATATCATTGCTAAATTATGTGAAGTAATTCTGTTATGTTTTACGATCGCCAGCCTGAGCATTTGGAATTGGAAGTAGCTTTTTTTTTCTGTTTCGCACGTTAAGAAAGTATGTTATTTATTGTTTTTGTAATTGTGTCGTCTTCGTTTTTGGCGGTATGCTGAATGGAACTTGAATTCTTGAATTGTGTGTGTTGTGTGTGTTTATAGTGGCGGTTTCGAATCACAAATTGATATACTACGCATGCACTTACGAGATAAGTAATGGCAATAGTGTGTGTCGTAACCAATTAGAGTCGATGCCGTGAAAACAGTGTTATAAAACGTTAACTCGCAGGTATTTGTAACACGTTCCTTTAATGAGTAGAGATTATAGATAACACGTATTGCAGCAGTGTAATGTAAATGTAATGTACAGGTCTATATACATTAAATCACATGGTAATATTTATGTTTACATGCGATGGAAAGATTAAAACTGGCGGAAAATAGAAATTAATCAGGGCTTTTTTGAGTGCTCACTTCATCCCGAATCACCTATAATTATTTCTAAGTATGTCATTCTGTGAGAGTTTTAAATTTTTAGTTTGTAATACACAATTAACCAAGTTTTTTTTGTCCATCAATATAATAATCAACAACAATAAACAAAAGTGTGCCACTGTCATTGGTACCAACAACACTTCAGACATAGAAATTCCAAACATAATTTTAATAAGATACAGTCTGATACATGTCACTATATAGAATGTACAATTGACACTAAACATCCCGGTCATCTTGAAATATTAAATTTCAACTAATTAATTGGTAAGGAACACAATTTAAGAACTGATCTAGTTAAAGTCCTGCTGAGGTATGAACCTGGGCCATGCACACTACACCATCAGGGCCAGGAAATGTATTCTCAACTCTTAATTATTCACCAGCTTATAGATGGCATGTGAGGTTCCCGAATGAGCATTGCAGGTTGGATGTGTCATTGGTCCACTTGTTTTGGACTTGCAGCTGATGAAAGCAGTCCTTGTGCCACCATGTCCAGAAAGATTGAAGCTTCTGAAGAAGAGTTTACCTAGAGAGCCGATTAACTGTAACTGCAGTCACATCTTCTTCTGGGAAGACCTGAGGTAAGTTTAGGGTCAATACGTGGGAAGGTGTTAGTGCACGAAGGTCTGCAGGATCTGTAGACAATGTACACAGCGGTCTCGAGTTAAGGATTGCTTCTACTTGGGTGGGCACAGTGTAGAGCTCCACATAACTCAACAACTGCTTCCCAACAACCTTGGTGAGGTGTGATTTGACCGCCTAGACCCCTGCTTCCCATTGAACCTCCAAAATGAGGGGCTCCAGGTAGGTTGAAGTGCCGAGTGATCTGGGTTCCACTCCAACCCTAAAACCATCAATGCGGGATATTCATCCGAATCAAACAGGTGAGAAATAGACTGCTGAAGTTGAGACAACAGGCCTTCAAGGAACTTTAGATTATTTCTTGTAAATTTTCGAAGGTGAAACACCCTTTACTTCAATAGTTCAACCAGTTCCACCTGAAGGAGCGATGTTTTTGCTACTGAACTTGCACCTGTAACAATGTCATCTACATATATATGAGTCAGATGTCAAGGCTGCAGCTCTAAGGGGGTAGTTGTGACCTTCATTCTTTTCAAGTTGCTGCAGCATACGAAGGGCCAGGAATGGTGCCGATGCTGCATTATAATTTACAGTTTTCAAGCGATACTCTTGTACTGGTTTGGATTCCTCTGGACGCCATTGAATTCGCTGAAAGTCTTGATACTAATTATGTACTAGCACTTGTCTATACATTTGTTGAATGTCAGCAGTGATCACTATATGGTGCAGACGAAACCATAGCTTTTGGCGTGGCAGTAGAACATCATTCAGTGAGATACCTGATGATTTTTTCGCTGAAGCATCGAATACGACTCGAAGCTTGGTAGTTGTACTGTCATGCTTCAAGACCCAGTGATGGGGAATGTACACAGCTTAAGAACACACTGTTTCACATTCAGATATATTTTCCATGTGACCAGTATTGATATAATCTGTCATAAAATCAGAATACATCTGCTTCAACTCATGGTTTCTGCGAAATCTGTTTTCAAGTTCGTGAAAGCGAGTAAGAGCTTTAGGTTTTGAGTCACCTAACCCTGCCTCGTTGACCTAAATGGGAGGAACACTTGATACCTGCCATCTTGAGTCCTCTGATAAGTGTGTGTAATTATTTCTTCACGTTTTTTTTTTTTTTCATCAAGAGTCACCGGAGAACACATGGGTACTTCCTCTAACTCCCAAAACCCGTTCACCATTTCATCAAATGATGTTGCATGGAGGCAAGTAAATGCTTGTGATAATTGTTCCTTTGGCTTGCATTCCACTCTTCCCATTACAAGACACCCAAATAATGAATTCATAGCTACAGGTGATCCACGACATCCATCAAGACGAGATCCCGCCAGTGCCAATGGGAATAATTCTGCTCCAATTAACATATCAATAGGGCGAGGATTTCCGAAGTTTGGATCTGTAAGTCGAAAGTTAGCCAAATGTTCCCACTGATTGGCTGATAAACTAGTTTTAGGTAACAAGTGCATCAATTGGGTGGATTTGGCATGTAGCATTGTCCTTGATATCGGTCACAGATAGGCCTGATAAACCCTGTACCATTCTTGAATATTTTCGTCTGGGCAACCCCAGTTTTGTAAACCACTACTGGTAATGAAATGTGCTTGGCTGCCTGAATCTAGAAGTACTCTAACTGGGTGAATCTTTCTAAGTTTGTCTTTTACCCCAACAATAGCGGTTGCCAGTAAAACAGATAATGTATTTTCGTTACCTGTAAGGGTGGCCGCAGGATTTAATGAACTCCCTGTTGTTTCAGTATTGTCTGATCTTGTGGGGCCTGACATTCCTTCAGTGTTGGGAGAATTGTTCTTTTAAAAATGTAACAATGTATGATGCCTCAGGTTGCATTGATGGCAATTTATCTTTGAAGGACAGTTCTTCAGTCTATGAGAGGTCCTAAGACAGTTGATACACAAATTGTTGTCCTTTACCCTCCCAAACCATTGCCTTGGTGAAAGATCAAAAAACTGGGAGTATTTCAACAATTTGCGAAAATCTTGACACAATGCACACTTGGACAACTCCTCCACTGCTTTTGCGACCAATGATTGTGCAACATGTGTGCGAAAAAATTTATGTGACCCCTTTCTCTGCCCCCCCTCTTGGACATTGATTCTGTCATACGTTGATATCCTTCGAGGAATGTGATGAATTGTGTGAGTGAAGGCAATGTTGTCAGATCCACAATTGAGATCTCCCATTCTTTTCACAGACTCAAAGCCAATTTCCCTTCGAACAAATGTAACAGTAGTGGGTCCCATGTTTCACCAGATACGTTCAATACTTTTCAATGTGGCAGTGTGTTCTTGAATTGTGGCCAAAAACTGTGAAAGACTAATAGGGTTATTTGAGGTTATGTGAGGTGCAACCACAAGTGCATCAATGTGATGTGACTCAATAAGGCGCTTATTATAGTAACGTTTACCTAATAAAGTCCAAGCTACCTCAAAATTCTTGTGTGTTAAAGGAAGTGATTGTATTAACGACAATGGTTCACCTAATACTGATGACTTTAGGTAGGAAAGCTTCCCCACATTGCTCAACGAGCAAACTTGTACAACTAGTGTATAAAATAAATTGCAAAGTTCTGCCATTGCCCAATATCAGCACTAAATATTGGCAACTTCATTACCGGGAGAGTTACCTTAGAAGTAGAGGATGATGTTGAATGTTTTTCTTTCACAGCTACTTGAGATAAAGTATCGGCAATGGCAATTGTTTTATAATATAAATCGTCAAAATCTTCCTGACATTTGCCATGAACACCTATTCAAAATCGTCAATACCAGCTGCAGCTGCTAAAATGGTTAAATGGTCGCCGTCAAAACCTATGCATATATTTTCCAGATCTCGGCACGCTGCATAGAACAATTGAACTTGTGTAGGGTCTGCGAGAGCATTTTCAGCTAAAGTTGCGGCTCGTTGCATACGGTTTTCGGCACGATCTAATCATAAACGAGCGGCTATTATTTTGGGAGACATCTTATTGTGGTTCATTATGAAACATCACAAACTAAAATTAACAGACTTCGGATCACTGCAAAATAGAAACCAACAGCAAAAAACAACGAACACAACCCTAAATCTCCATTTGTTGGTTACATTTTAACGAGTCAAAATACTATCACAACTTGCATTGTTTACTAAACACGACACCAATGTTACTACAAACTTATCCTTATTTTCACCAATTTGTTGCTCTGACTGTATTTTTTTCTTAGAAAGTGTTTCGAACAAACAGTTACAATGATTGATGGTATTTTAAGAATGTGGCCTTTGTTTACTTCTTTTACTGTTCGTTTTGTACACCTAGTATGCGGAAGCACGAACACTTCGATACGAATACCAATCGCGAACCAAAACTGAGACACGGAGCGAAAATACAAACAAAATCTGTACTTTCCGTAGTCACTTTACAATCCGGCCTCTGGAAGACCAAAATGTTTAATTAAGAAATTTTTAATGCACAATTAACCAAGTATTTTTTGTCCATCAATACAATAACCAACAACAAATAAGAGTGCCACTGTCATTGGTACCAACACCATTTCAGACATAGAAATTCCAAACATAAATAAACACAGTCTGATACATGTCATTATATAGAATATACAATAAACACTGAACATGTTTGTTGGAATGGGAATTTACAATTAGAATGTATTGGTTTGTGGACATAGGTACGCAATTGCTCATGTTTTGCTGATTAAAAATGGTGTCAGAATGACAAAGTACAAACAAGAAAAAGAACCAAAAAAACTATATAAAACACACAAAAAATCCCAGAGGAATTTTGTCAGTTTTTTTTTACTTTTCTTATTAATTATTACTTTAGACAACAAATAATTCTAGAAAAATAATTCGGTCGAATTCGACACAACACCAAGACAAAAAAGACAGACACACAAATATAGAACCAGGGACTTTATTCTGGAGCTTTGTTTAGGTGGTCTACACCTAGCTGCAACTTTTACAACTTCTACGCCCAAACTCCAACATCGCGTTTTTCTTGCCGGAAGTGACTTTTTGCTTGTTACAACCAAATTGTTCAGGCGGCGGGTGTAACTACAACTTCCATACCCGAGTGCTCTGCACCTTCGACACCTCCTTTGTGAGGTGGAGTAGTTTGGGTGTAGAAGTTGTAAAGCAAAATTCGGCGCTATTTTCGAAACGAGTTACAAGTATCTGCGTTGTTTTGAGAAGTTGGCTATCCGGCTTTTGAATTAGAACATCTGCTATATAGTAAAAAATGTATTCAGTATCATCTGGGAGGTATGAAAAACAAAATTGCTATTTGTATGGCTATTTTTGGTAACGTTTTGAGGGTTATGTTACTACTTGTTATGACTATAGTTATATCAACTAGTAAAACTAATACAATTAATTAATTTAAGAAGATTCTGTTTCCTGTAGAACTACCTGTTATGTGACATATGAAACGAGCTGTATAAAGGTTATGCAATAAGGTTATTATAGAACCAAAAATTTAATTTTATTAAAATTCGTAATTCATGCAAAACACTGTACATATTTGCTGAAATAGGTGCTGTAACAGAACATTCATTATCAGATGCATCACCTGCATCTACCGTTGCATGCATTAAAATATCTCGCAATATTTACGTTTACTGCCATGACACTAACACAGAAAATAAACAAAACAATTCACACTCAACTACACCTAAGGGCCGATTAAATATCACCACTTCCGGTTTGCCCCGAAGCAGCGCAACGCAAGGAAATCTGCTCTGCACCTGCACCTCGAGTGGTAGTTGGAATTAAATATACTCGAAAAAGCAAGACGCAAGGGGCGGAGCCTATTTTGGCTGGCACAACTGCCTCCCCTCTCCTTCTTACACAAGCCAATCAGAAAATTTGTAACATCTTTCTCGCTGACACATTGACGACAAAAACTGTGCACACCCGCATGCTTACATGCATATATGGCATCCATGTAGCAGTGAACATTTCTCGTGCTAAAAGTAAAGTTTTGGTTATATTTTTCGTAACCTAAAATTGTGTAGTTTTCTCGTGCTTATACAAGGATATAAGAAGTGTAGTTTCATATCAAGTTATGAAGGAATATTGTCACAAAGTTTTCATTATAAACGTATGTGTCGTAGTTGCGTTTTGTAGTTTGAAAAATTAGTTTTCATAATGTCGTGGTTTCCGTCTAGTGGATGCATGTGTTCATTTTTATTTAAATGAGATTGTTCGTGAATAATTAAGTACTATATTTATGGAGAGTAGAATTTTTGTAACACAATTGGAACACATGAGAGTGGTTTTCGTCTGTAACCAGTTTTTACATACTTTATGTTGCTAATGGAAAATAAAGTGCCTAAAGTGATGGACGTGTGACGCGATTAGGGCAAATATTATGTATACATTTTATATTGGTACTGGTATAAATAAAAATGAGCTAGTTTTGAAATTCACGTAAGTTATTTTAACTTGTGTGGCATGGTATTTGTGAGTGTGGGCCTATTACCTAGGTGGGCTATACATGTGGCATTCGTCTTTCAGAGAGTCGTAAATTATCAAACCGTGGTACGTTGATTATTACTAAATAATTCATTGCTAAAGTGGAGTGAATACGAGTGGCTTTCGTACAACTATATTGCAATAAATTTAATCAGGCCTAGTTGATTGTAAGTTCAGTGTTCACCGAGATAGGGTGTGATATGTGTAGACAGCAGGTCTCACAAAAGACTTAAAACTAAAATGATAGCCCTCCGGTTTTATGAAATAAAGAGAATCCCAACAGCATCACTCTTAAATATAAAGCACGTGTAATGTGGAAACAAGTCGGCGAGATAGATGTGATGTTGAAATCACCCAACCAAGCAAGGAAAATAGAGAGGTAATGCCACTGTTCCAAGCAATTAGCCAAACAGGTACTTGCAAAACATATTCGCTATTTATTTACATTATCATTTACATAAATATTTTAAGCAAAGTTTTTAAGGGTACAAATAACCTCATCAACAAACCAACTCTATTTTCTCGTCGTGTACCACGGAAAAATGCCCTCAAAATATATTCCGCGGAAAGGATAATAAATCATTGCCCATTTTAAATTGCTTGTTTAGTAAAAAAACATTTCAGTTTCGTACTTCTACTGTACTTCGTAGCTATTAAGGCGGATCCATACGTCCACAGTTCATGCAGATCCGGACTATCCAGAAACCGAATAGCCAATCAGAAGGCTTGATTTTTTCTGGACGAGCTGTACAGAAAAAGTTGAGCTCATCCCGACTTTTCTGTATGCGGACAATACTGATATTGCCCAGAATTCAACTTTTTGATGGTACAGTGTGTAAAGGCGACGATTTATTGACTCGTGTTAAATTAATTTCTGTTCCTCGATATAAGTTTGTGTAAATATTACGACGTGTAACATGTCAGCAAGAAACTACAAGAAACAAGAAATATTTTCGGCATCATGCACGCAATTATAAGTTCGATTAAATACATTCTGCGTCTGTGCGAGACACTCGTAGTTTTAATTTGTAAACATGCTCTCGAAATGTTAATCAGTACACTCATGTAATGTTTGTGAGCATTGTGTAGGATTTCTTATCGTCTCCTTAATCGTTTGCGGCATATTTTGATGGCGTCGGAGGTGTGCAATGTCTCTACTGTAGTTATTAAAGCAATGTTCAGAATGTAGTAAATCGGACTGTTTACTGTCATACAACTCTATTTATTTGTGCAAAATAAACGTTAACCTACTTTTCCTGTAAAAAAATCTTAAACTGTAAGGCCTAATATCACAAACTGTCCTTTTGTACACCGGCAATTTAAATGTTACTGCCAACTCAATGCTTCTTAGTTAAGTACAGGTGACAGCATAAAGCAATAACATACATGCATGACTCAGCCAAATATGGAATTGGGAAGAGAAATTGAACAAGACAACTAATGAAAACATAAATTACAATTCGGAGGCCACTCAGTGGCAATTTCATCTGACCCTATCACTTACTTCCCAGCTCCCAGGTCCATAAAATTTCTATTCCATAAAAAAATAAATGCAAATGGTCAGTGGCGAGATTACTCTTACCTGCCCCTATAAAATACTATTTCTATAATTTCCAACCCTTTTCAATCATCAATTAACACTATTAAACATTCAATTCTGGTATGCACTGGAAATACGAGGAGGCTAATAAAACTATTTCTAAACAACAAACCAATATCTTCATCCAAAGATGTGCACAAAAAGATCTTATAGATGTAATAAACTACAATATACTGTACTCTATAAGCCTACACTGCTACATTCTCCTCCAAACGCTTTTACTCTTCACACTGTTGTTTCCCTTCTCCCTGTACCCTCTCTTGGTCACATAACAATTAACCCTGTCCTGCCCTCTCCATTCATAATAATAATAATAATAATAATAATAATAATAATTTGTATTATTATTATACATTTTACACTCGCAATTGGGCTAAAGCCCGGTGGATTAGACTACTCCCCATCCTCACAGCACCAATCCTCCAGTCCCCTCCTAAACCTTCCAACCTCCTTCACAGCCACAAACTCTTCCCGCAGTGCATTCCACTCCCTCACCAGCATTGACTGTCAACCCCTCTCCGTCCTTCACACCCTCTGAATTTTCTACTTTGGCTACATTTTCCCTTAGTTTGCAGGCCAAACTGCCCCATCTTCCCTCCACGTTTATCACCCTAAGCCTAAAGTTCCATTGCTCCTCACCAGACTGACCTTGCCGCTTCCATTTATTCATCACCCACCTCACTGCCCTTCTCATAGCTCTAGCTACACCTGCTTCTCCTCATCAACTGCATGAACCAGATCCTTTAACAAACCTGCTAACTGTTTACATCCTCAACTGTTTTTTAGCTCAGTGTGCTCTATTCCAGTTCCTTCATCATTACAGATAGTGTATAGTTACCTTCTTCTCTACCCTGCCCCTGCGTACTCCACATGCCATTCAATATTTTGCTGAACTTCTTTGCACCTACACTTCCACGTACAGATCACACTCTGCTGCCACATGTTTAAGCATATGCTGTACCATAATGCAGTACTGTAAAACTGGGTGAATAGGAACAACATTAAAAACAAGTTCCTAGCTTACACTTTTGTCTCAAATAAAATCTTACTACATTTTAAGTTCTCTTCATGACCAAACATTTTGCTCTGAAGTTGTTTCCATTCACCCTATTACAGTACAATTTTTCCTTATCTCACAGTTCAGTGCCCACATTGCAGCACAACCGTAGGTACATATATTGTCTGTTCACTGTTACCAACTCAACCAGTCAAATCCACTACATCAAATACTTCCAAAGAACAGACTGTTTACCATACTCAGTTTTCCTCCACACACACACTACAGTTCTCTACAAAGCTGCAAAAATATAATTTATTTTATAACTTGTTCAACTACATGTATGGAAAGTACAAAGTTGAAACTCAGAAATCCGCAACAAATTGTAATCATTAAAAAAATTAGCCAAACATTGATCTGAAGTTTACAAATTTCCCTTGCAGCAGTATTGCACTTGCCTGTTATTTTGTGACCGTCACAAACGGAAAAAATTACCATACCTACTCTCACCAGATAGACAGCTGTACTCGCAATGGATTTACGGAAAAATTGGTACTGTATGTGTTCCAGTGAGCATCAACTATTCTCTGTTCACTCTTAGTTGAGTTTTCGGATAAGCAAAGCAAATTATAAACAAACATGTTAATTGGCTGCCGACCGCCGTGCACTGTGATCTTGCATAAGAAATAGATCTCTGTTATCTATTGTATACATATAAATTTACTACTCCATCACTTAATGAGAGAGTTTTATTAACAAATATCTAAAATATTCAGACGTTGCAAACACAATCTACGACGCTATATGTTTATAAATATAACTATTATTAGCGGACGACACGTCCGTACAGTTGGTTCACGAGTTATTTACCGACTGACGCACTGTTAAACGTAGGAGTTTATTGGTACACTTGCCAATATTTAGAGATGTACGATACTCTGAAAATACCAAAAGTTTAGTTCAGTAATAATTACCACAGTAAAAATAAGTCAGAAATATCACAATCAGATACATTTTTTTTTTCAAAGTATTTTTGAACGTTAAGGCGTCAGTGTTGTGGTTACTGCGAATGTTTTTTTTTTTTTTTTTTCGTTCATCCATTTTCCGTTCCAGTTCGTCCGAAGCACGGCCCGTGGTACGAACCAGTTCCTTGATCTATTTTGTTCCGTACTCGCGTCGGTTTCGCTTGCGGATTAGGTTATGTGATGCTGGACATGAACAGTAAAAATGTCTTGCATAGTTTTCGAAACGTGGATGTATGTCTTCATTACTAAACAAGCTGTGGTGATGTTTATAAGGCAAGAATAAAAATCTTGCATAGCGTTCTTTTATATAAAAAAACAATACCTATGTATCGTGAATTATCGTCGGATTGTTTGGTGATTTAAAAAACCTAATTTTTCAAAAATTAAGTACAAAATAATCCAGGAGGGCTTTACAGTAAGTTTAATCACTCATTTTGTTGACAACTGTTTTTCTGCATGTAGTACCAAATTCTCGTTACGTTAATACCAGAATATTAGAATACAATCGTTAGTCATTACTTGACAATTACAATTAAATTTTGAAATATACTGTAATTGCACATTACGTCAATATTTTTATCAAATGTTTATGTAATTTTTGTTTCCCTATGTCAATAACACGTACGAAATTTTCACGCAATATTGTTTTAATATATACGGCGTTGTTGTTTACTATGATGCCGACTGTACACACTTTTGTCGGTTGGAAATAGTACGTCGGCGCGACGCACAAATTGAGCCAATTAGAAGCTAGCTAAGTGCAATGATATTACTTTATTTGTTTACTTCAGAACTCAACTTAGAGTGAACAGAGAATAGGAAACAACATTTATATGAGAAGAATGTTGAAGTAGACCACTGAATGCATCACTGAAATTAATGATTTCAACAGTATTTTATTATTTTTATTTGTAGGCATTAACTTACGTGTTAGGATTATTGAACTGAATGGTTTGAAAATGAGTTAAATTTATTTTAATCAATATACTCACATAACCCATAAACAGTTAACATTGTAATTCAAACTGAAGGATTACAGAACCTATTACGTAACACAGTAGCACAAGAATCACATGTGAGCAATAATACATATGCCTCATAAATCTAGGTCTGACTTTTGACTGCTGCACTACACACTTGGCAATGATGCTTGTTAGATAGCTGAATGTGCATATTTAAATTCTTTTGGATTCTACTTTCATTGGAACACTGCAATTTTTTACTTTGGCAAACCTATGCAAAGTATGTGCCAGTTACACATTTCCTAAGGATACAGAAAGCACCCCAAGTTCAGAAACACAACTTAAATTTTTTATTTTTTTGCATTCTTTACTATTCACGTATCGTAACTGTGATGAGGCAGTTTTCAGTAACAATCACTTTACTCAAACCGAGTTTTTCTTTACTAAAACTCTTGAAAGTTTGTCTGAGAAAAGCAGCACACAATACATATACAATATTAGAATACCTATTTACTGTATATTATTGAAGAAGACACACACACATCAACAACAGTAACTTACTGGCATTTTTCCTTAACACAAAATGAAAAACAATGTTGGAGCTACAACTCTTGCCTTGAAAACAGTGGTTCAGTGTCTCTCGGGTCCACAACATAGTAATCTCACATTGTTTTCGGTCTCAAAAAAATAACACATTAATTTCACAAATGAGGGAGATAAATTTTAAAGCATTTATTGGAAAACAATTGTAGATGTACAGTTCAGACATTAAAATCAGTAGCCCATATCATAATATACAAAAATATGCTGAAAATATTTATGACAAAGTAGATGAGCATTTCTTAATAATTTAATGTTTATTTTACCACATGGTGGCTTATATGTTCAAATATAGCTATAAAACCAGCAACACAATATATTTTTAGATGCGTCAAATTTATTTACTAGAAATGACAACTGCTAGGAAATGAAGACAAAATCTAGTATTTTATATATATTTTTCCAAGAATTATCTATTGAGTTTTGTATTCCTGTAACAAGTTGGGAAAATCCATCCTTCCAAATGCACACTCATTCAATTAACACAAACTTGACTTGTATCTTGATGCAAAAGAAAAAAATACATTGGAACTAAAGTTAGCTAAACTAAGTACTGAGGCCTACTTATGTGCTGCACTTCGACGATAACTTATAATGCAGTGGTAGGAAACACAGTCATCTTCACCATATTCCACTCACTTAACTAATGTACAACTTCACAGAATCAGTCTGAGCACTTTGCACACAACCTTGGATACCACATACACCTGCAATTCCACGACAACTGGTGACACGCCATCTTCAGGAAGCTGCAGATCAGGACTAGTTGTTGAGAGCAGTAGCACAGTTGATGAGTCTCTGGTTACGATCTTCTTATACTTCTACGAAGAAAGAAACAATACTTGTTGTTGTCGTCGTCTTGTAAACCAAACGGTACGCCATAAGGGTATGAGAAATACTCTGACGGTGGTCTTCCTGAAACAGTAAAAAATTATCTTTGTAAAACAATACACAACATTGTTTTTGATGTGTTACAAAAATAATAAGATTTTTTTTTTTTAGCTAACAGATACTGTGAACACATAAAACCACCTACCAATCCCCTCCTTTACCTTCTAACCACCCTCGCTTGCTACTCCTACAGCAAATCCCACTCCCTCACCAACCTAAGAATAAACTAGTGTGATGACCATAAACTGGCTTTATGGTATCACATGGTATTCTTTCGACTTGTACCATAAGTTCTGTTCCCAGTAGTGCACACGAGAATCGCCAGACACGCGCGCGCGAGAGTTCGGTACGCCTCGGCTCATGGTGCACCCTGGTGGCGGGTGCGTGAGTGAGCAGAGGCGGCTGTCGTAACCGGTTTTGAGCGGCCAGTCAGTCGAGAGGAGCCGTTTGGGACACATAGTCTATGTCACTGTCGGGCCGGTATGCAGTACGTGCGGAACACGGAGAGTCAGCAGGGACGTTGCTGCGGGGTCCGACAGTAGTTTTTTTGGTGATTTTGCAATGATAAGCACTGTTTACTTGTTGTGCGAGGAAATCGGCTTGCAGTTATTAAGGGGGCGCTGTATCAAGTTGAAAGCAGCTTGAAAAGTGCAGACGGCCGTCATACTGCACAATATAGAGCAGCTCGGTAGCCTCTACCAGCTTGGGAGGCGGTTCATCGGTGAAAGCCGGTACAGGACGTGACCGTTTTTCGATAGTTACCCATACAGCACACTTGGTCGCAGGGACGTCACCGGGACGTGGCAATGTCGAAATGTGGTCACGTCACAAAAAATGACGTCGAATCGACGTGGTCCGTTGAAACCATTAAGTATGTGTCTATTTTCAACGTCGCAGCGACGTGTTTTTTAGGGACCTCGTGTTCCGATCGCGTACATGACTTTCCGTAACGTTGCCACGACGTCAAACTTTCGAACAACTTGTTTAACACTCCAGATAAACCCGTTTTAAAAAGAAATGGCATCCATTTTAGCTATAAATTTTTGTACTTTTACTCTGAAAATA
Source organism: Medauroidea extradentata (assembly GCA_003012365.1). Taxonomy (NCBI): domain Eukaryota; kingdom Metazoa; phylum Arthropoda; class Insecta; order Phasmatodea; family Phasmatidae; genus Medauroidea; species Medauroidea extradentata. Next base: position 12,983 of record PNEQ01124297.1, on the reverse strand, counting down.
AGCATTGCTTTTATCAAATATGTAATTAATATTCGAATTAATTAAAATCCTCTATATACAGTTCACCCAAGTCACTTTGCGATGTTGGCGAGACTGTAAACAAAATGGCATGAGGTTAACGAAAAATACTTGTAAATGTTTGTGTGTTCAATTTGTTATGTGGACTAGTTTTGGTAAGTAAAATTGTATATGCTATAGCGTTTTATGCAGTTTTGTCAGGCCTAAGATTATTTGAGCGTGTTTTGTGTCAGCTTTCTCTTCATTTTGTCCGTTATTAAGAAAGTGTGCTACGCGTCCTTGTCGACGCTACGTCCCTTTGCTGACGTCTTGGGGACGTCAGTTTGTGACCTCAATATTTGCCTCACCCAAGGATGTACGTATTTATTTATTTTTGTACTTTAGTGAAAGGGGTGCGTGAGACGAATAATATATTTGCTGTGTAATCGGCATAGCTAGCTAATCGTATAAATTGTGCTGCTTAGATTTGAGAAGTTGTTTCATTGTCTCTTGGAAGAAATTTTGGTCACGACTCTTATGATTTTGATACGTTTTCTGTGGTGGTTATGATAGGTGCGAGAGTTAATTGATTATCGAAAAGTTAAGTCAATGTGCAACACATCCTACGTCGGTTCCAGTGTCTCTTCTGACGTTGCCGTAACGAATCTCTTGGCGACATCTCGGGGATCTCAGTGTTGGTTTTTTTTTTTTTGTTTTTAGTATATGACTAAATATCAAGTTTAGCCACTTATTGTGTATCAGCCAAACTATTGATTTTAGACATATAGTTTATTGATGAAAAATGTTTCCAGTGACATCCTAAGTAGTCCTACGTAAAAAAAATTTTGTTAGGTTAGTTTAAGTTGTTAAGTTAATTTAATTTAGGTTAGTTTACATTAGTTTAAGTTAGATTTGGTTAGTTTCAGTTAGAATAGATTAGGTTACCTAACCTGACCTATCATTACATTATGTTAGGTAAAGTTATGTTACCTAACTTAACTAATACAATCTTATTTAAACTAACCTAACTACCTAAAATTCCTAACCTAACAAAAATTTTTACGTAGGACTTCTCAGTTGGCAGTCGCATACATGACCATGTGTATTGTCAGTGGTGCAGTTCTGTAGTTTCGTTGTCTGCAGTCGGGGACTTGGTAGCAGCAATTGTTTATGTTAGGCCTATCTGTATAGCCTATGAACTGCAATAATGTTGGAATTTTGAAAAACATTATGCATAAATTTAACAGCGTAACTTCTAGTCTTCGTAAGCTCTTTTTCAAAATCTCCTCGCTGTATCCTCCAGCAATACTGTTGAGTCGAGATCTACACTGATGCATGACTTTCAAAATACATGTTGAAACTTTCAGAATACATGTTGAATGTTTGCAAAATTTCATCGTGGCCATTTTGAAATTCGAAATACGTTTTCGTGAATAACAAAAGTAAAGGTTACTAATAATATCTAATGTAGGCTCCATATTAGAAGAATGTGCATTTTCATAGTGTCTGACCTGTCTCAAAGCAAAATGTATACATTAGTAGCCAACTGCCGACTTCACATTCTGGATTGGCCATAAGTGGGAAGCAATTACATGCCTATTGTTTCATGACTACTTGTTAAACAGAATAGCAGTAGTATGTACCATAGTGTACATAAGGTTATGAAAAAAATATATGTTAGTATTATTTTCATAATTGTCTCAGCTTGCCATATGAAGTAATGAAGATTTTTCATATAGTACCACCATAATAGATTTTATCATTAATATTTTATGATTTAGGCCTTTGCTATCAAACACCTTGCTAATATCACTGGCAGTTATATATGAGGGATGTAGGCTATTTATTTGCTAAGCTTTTGAAATGGTTTTCTTTTTAGTTTATATAGGCTAGCTTTAATTTTTTAAGTTGATAACTTAGTAAGTTTATAACAATGAAACAACTACCAGGTAATGATGAATAAATTAATTTTGTTGTTCAGCCTGTATAACATTTGAAAGACAAGGATACAATTGTTAAAAAATTTAGTGTTAAAAATATGCCTAAAAGTTTTACATTTTAAATGTACATAGTTTGAATAGCAAAATTTTCACTAATTTAAGGATTTAAAATTGACCAATTGTACAGACACTTTCAAAATATATAGAATCTAAAAATGTACATTATGTGCTAAACACATCTTATTAAGCAATTGAAGGCCTAGAATTCACAGTTATAGAGGGGATTCAAAATTAACCACTGTTCTGTTTTAGGTTTAAAAACATTTTTACGGCAGATATAGGGTAGTCGGAGGCAACCTGTTAAATACAGTGAACCTCTCTACGATGAACCGTGTTACAAAATTTTCCTGGCTATAAGTTAAGGCTGATTTTATTTGGTTTCTTATGAAGTTTTCTCTCACATAAAGTGTGTGCGTGTGTATGTATATATATATATATATATATATATATATATATATATATATATATATATATATATATAGAGAGAGAGAGAGAGAGAGAGAGAGAGAGAGTCCCTTCAAAATTTAATATTAGAATTATGGATCTACTGTAATTTAAATCCCATTTTGATGTATTGTTTGATTGTTTTATTGCATCCGTAAGATCTTTTCAATACACAATCGTACAAAAATATTGGAGATATTATTTCATACATTTTGCTAATTTATGGGTTGAAGTATCCGGAAAGTAATTGGGCCTATTCTGGGTTTGGTGGGGATGGACAAGATTCCTAGAAACATAATTATCATGTTTCTTTACATGGTGCATACATTGTAGGACCTAGTACATAACAAGTTATTATAATCAATATTTCTAGTTTTATGAACAATGGCTTACAGTGATTCTGATAATTAAGATGACAGGTGGGTGGTTGACTGGATGGGGAACTTTTTATATCTTCAAATGTTTTGATTTTGAGGATTCTTTTAAAGGTGTAAAACATTATAAATTTAGTGTACATGGTGAAAAGAGTATTTCTCAGATTACCAATAAAACATACTAATATGTGTTGTTTAAAACCCTTTGTAAGATACATGAACAAATAATGGCTCTTTTAAAACTTTGAAGTGATTTTTTGAAGATATTTTAGTGTTCATAACTTCAAAGTTCCTCTAGGATTGTTTTTCTTACGTTTTCTTTTTTTTTTTTTTTTTTTTTTTTTTTTTTTTTTTTTTTTTTTTTTTTTTTTTTTTTTTTTTTTTTTTTTTGTTTTGTATTTTGTCATTTTGTATTTCAATACATGTTTGGTCAACAAAACACAAGCAATGGCGCATGTCCATAAACCAATAAATTCCAATTTTTAAATTACGGTGTGTTAAGTTTTTGTCGATAATACTTATTGAGCATGTAGAAATTAGAGTAAAATGTGTTTGTTATTTAAGAATGCCAGAGTAGTTGAATTAAAATATAAAAATATGTTGTGCATGTTCCCCATTATCCTGTTCTTTATAGACCTTCCAACTATCATAAAGCATTATTAAACAGTTTTTACATTTTTTTTTTAGCACACGTAAAATAAAAAATAATTTTCTTCCAAATTGTTGCATAGTATGGATGCTGTTACATATCCTTTCCTACAAAGATGTATTTGTTCCCTTTATTCGCAATATGTAATTACGTCGAAACTTAAATTCAGTGATATAATCAACAAAAATATCAATTATTTGTGACTAATGGACAATGCAATAAATCTAGACAAATACAGCTACATAACAATTAACACGCACTCTAAAACACATGGTAAAATGCAGCTTTATGACCCACACAAAAATTCTAAATTAATCACAATAAAATGTTTCCTAAATCTTGGAAAGCCTTGCGAATATTGTTTATAATTTTGTTCACAGATAGCCTG
>PNEQ01124296.1:0-10000 GCA_003012365.1 Medauroidea extradentata | reverse complement strand
GGTAGACAGTCTCCTCAAGTCACCAGTTACTGTCCTCCTCGACACAACACCGTCAGTGCTGTTCTCCACAGCTCACCACCTCTGCAGCACTCCAACACAACACCACAAGTGTTGTTCGTCCTTCCTGCAGCCCGCTGGCGTTACACAGCCTCGACACCGACTACCGCCGTCGTGCTGCCATCCTCAAGACGCCACACCTCGTCAGCTCCGCCGATGTTACATCAGCCTCGACGCCGTCGTGTTACCGCCCCCAAGGCGCTGGGTCCTCAATTCTGCATCGCTGTCAGCGTCTTCCCTCGGCCCGTCACTTCTCACGACGTCCATCGTCGTCCCAGTGGCAACGCCGCCCCTAAGAGCGCTGCCTCACACCACTATCGGTTTCACTTCATCTTCACGGCTCACTACTAAGACTCCACAAGACTCTCACCTCCCGACTCCGCACAAGACTCTGCAATACTGACTGACTCATGTTGCGCAGTTCCGATGCTTTTATACGGCCCCTTCAATGACGTCAATGGCTGATGAAATACGGTGATCTGAAGTCTAAAAATAGACATTAACTCGGTCGTACTTGTTGATAGTCTCGTATTCGCACTGGCATCATCGGGGAAACCCAGTGACGTCTCTCGGGAGATGCGACATAGCTGCGAAAACCCATGACATCACTGGTTGACTGACAGGACTGACCACCCAGCATGATGTAATGTGCCTGCTGCCCGGCCAACATGCAACACTATATATATATATATCGGCACACATACAGTTTCGATGTCTTCAACATTCACACGTACATACATCTAAAAAGCCCTTGTTACCAAATCCACCTGCTAATTATTGAATTATTTCAAAGTATTTGTGAATTAGCCAACACATAATGCCGTTTAATAGTTTTCATTGTCTACGTTGGTGCCAACAGTAGAAAGTCAAATACATTGTCTGAACACCTTATTATCTTGTTACACAATTCATTTATTTGTTGGTAATGTAGTTTCATTAATGTTTTCAACAGTATCCATAGAATCGTATTGATGAACACACATTTTATAACAATATCTAAAATATATTTATAAAGTGAATCGACACTAGAAGCCATAAACTTAAATGAATCAATAAATCTTACATTTACGCATTCACTTAGTGTATTGTGAAGTAAATTAAGTATATATTTCTTCAGGGTTTGGAATTAAATCAATTTTATTTTCACTTTCGAATTTTCCAAAATATTTTATAAATAACTGCGTATCATATCCAGATAAATTATGTAAGGCATAAAATTTGTATTTAATAATTTAAATTACAATTTCAGTAGGCCCATGCTGCGCCTCTACCTTTTCCAGTTCAACGATCGTGATATTTTACAGAATCGCACCCTACGAGTTTTTTTTACAATTATGACAGTTAATTGTATTTTTATAATCAATTTATTCTTTTTCAGTAAGCAGAATCGTTGGTACTATATTTTAATATATATTTTTTAATATTTTTTTTCTTCTGCCATTAAAATTTCTACAAAATCACTAGATGTTTTTCCTTTATAAGAAACTGGGGGTTTATAATCACACCTGGTGGGTGCATATATTTACATGATAACAAAAGCTAATTGTCTAATGTTTTTGATAATTTTTGTGCATGAACACTTAGGATTAGGTTCACAAGTATCAGCTTTTGTTAGTAAGCATTAAAAATCTGCACAAATATAGAAAGGAGCTATTAAAAATATTATACTCCTTAAGTTTTAATGTATTGTTTTCTTTATTTGAAATATCTACTCGAATGTGATTTTTGGAAACATTTGTTCCTGTTCATTTAGTTTATCTTCATTAGAGAAGTATTGTAAACATCTATCACAAAAATAGTTTTTCTCTCACTTTTTTAAAAGTTGTGACCCAGTATATTGTGGGACGTGCCCTTGCGGGTGGATACCACACGTGCCTCGCTCATTGTTCTGCATTGAGATCTACACATATTTCAAGAAGGGCACATCGCCAGAAGCGCCATTAACTTGAATACTATTCTGATGTATATTGTAAACAGTGACAAGACAATTATAATCAAGAAAAATATCCATTTATAATAATTAAGCCAAAATGATACACCAAACTCATATTTACGTTATTTGTACACAGATGTCTTTATCAAACAAATCCACTATTATGGAAACGTTACAGTTCAGTCAGCGAGAATGTACTCAGTTTATACAAAATATGTTTCACAAGGCACTTGCAAAGTCCACCCCGAGTGTTGTGGCTTAAGTAATGTTGTCGTCGCCTACACTAATTTTCGGAGATCGCTGGGACGACTACGTATTTTCTGGTCAGAATTGAAGCGAGACCCAAAGTACAATCTTCCTCCACACGTATATCTCGCTCCTCGCAGCTACTGCAGTCAGACACGATGACAGTGTTTTTCTAGGAGCTTCCCAAGCTGCTCAGCTTCGCCAACACTTTGAAGTAGTATATAAGCTTTGCTTAAACAAGCAGATGAACACAGACATCTTGCCTTCACACATGGCTCAGTCTGAAGACGTCCACCTCGATTACCCGCGGCTCGCCAAGTCCCACATCTCGCACTCGACCAGCGTACACGAGAACAATACTTTTCTGGGCTATTATAGTGGCCTGTTAAATATACTTTAAATTATTATCACATAATATACTTAACGCCAACCAAAATACAATAAAAAATTACCTAATATGCCATTTAATATTAAACAATTACTGCTGAAAATATACACGTAAGAAATCTAGTAATATTTCTGGGGTCCCTAGGCAGCAGGTTTGCCGTCTTCAAAAAGCAAAAGACCCCGAGACATCCCCAGCTGTCTCAAATTCTTGAAATATCTTTATCCAACAATAAGTATCACTATTAATTTTTTTTTGCATATAAAATATTAATGTGTTAATTAGTTTATTTGTTGTAATTTTTAGTGGATAAATGAGGTGTTATGCAGAACGAAACCACCCCACATTTGATAAAGTTGAACAAAACAATTGTTACTAAAACATTTTTTGTTATTTTGTTAATTATTATATCCTTATTTTCAGATATCCTTCCTCTGTTTGACTTTGTTTGCTTAATTACTGGAATTTTATTGTATAATAATTTAGGAGTTTCTATTTTGTCTGTTCTTTGCATTTGTGGCTTGGATGGCACAACGCCATTAAATTTCATCACATGCATAGCCATTAATTAAAATATTAGTTCTTTTTCAAATAATTGAATTTTATCTAACTGCACTGGAAATTCTATATCTTTAAGCGCTTCAGCAAATTCATGTTTATGTGTCTGTCGGGATGAATTGACACCGGATGAATAGCTGATAACATAGACCATGAAAACATTTTTGATCACTAATATATATATATACACACAAACTCACACACATCCGTTTGTTTTTTAATTTTTACTGGTAAATCAACATCAGAAGCTCCTTTCAATAGGTTATAGTTATTCTTAACTCTAGTTTAAATATTTCATTTAGTACTCACTGAGATTCTTTTGCTTCAAATGCTTCCAATTCAGCTAAAATTTTTATAATACCACCTTGATAATAATAAATTAAATCAGTTGTTTTTAAAATTATTTTACTTTTAATTTGAAAAGATGAGTCATGACATTCTTCATCAATAACTGGTCCCCTTTTATGTTGAGTGAAAATTTTTAATTTTGCTGCAGTTTCTCTTTTGTTTTATTTAACTATAATTTTATTTACATAATTAAGAAATATTTTTGGATCTGTTTCACCAGTTAAACAAATAACACCATAAGTTTTCAATCTACCCTTAAATCCTTTTTCTTTTTAATGTATTTCATAATTATCATTTATTGTATCAATTTCATTATTTATTTGCTATTTTTATACATAGTTTGCTGCGCTCATGATATTTTTTGTATTATTGAGTGTAAGTAATTCCACAGTTTTCGCACTTTACCATAACTTTTTCCGTTTTTTTTTATTTTTTGAATAATTTTTAACTAATGGTGGAAGCCCATTATCTATTCTACCTCTTTCGTGAATTTTTAAATTTTTTTGTTTATATTCAATATCACATTTTTCACATTTTAGGCTACTTTAGTAACATTTTTTATGTTTTTTAGTATTGAAATGTTTTTCTTTGCGAGAAGGTTTGTAATAATGTTCACAAATATTACATTTAATTTTCGTCACACGTGGCTTCTTTAACTTTGCAAAAAAATATAAATGTTTTAAAATTTTAAATTCATCACAAATATTTGTCATTTTGTCTCATTTAGCATATATAAATTTTAATAAGAAAAATAAAAACTAAAGAACTTCGCACAGACTGTACTATATTTTCAACTACCTAAATCAGTTTGTAGGTGGTTGCATATTTAAAGGGGTGAACGAATCGTTATCTCCTATGTTTTAATTTATTACATTTTTGTTTAATTTCGATAAAAAAAATAGCGAAAATGGAAGTTACTTAACGTACTAAAAAGAATCAAGGAATTAAAAAATATTTCCCAGCTTACAACAGGAAATTGGCTTGACAATATTTGGGTTCCTTTACTTAAACATAAAAATTATATTTACTAAAAGGGGATGAAAACCCTCCTCTGAAAATTTCAAACAAATTAAAATATCTTTATTAAATTTCTTAAACAAAATGGTGATTATAAAAAGTTTAAATAAACTACAATGTTCCACTGTGGGGTTAAAAAAAGAGTATTGAAAAAGTTCTTGTCCTAGAACCGACAAAATACATCTACCACCCCTAAGTTTTTGTATTCTGTCGCCTCCCCTATCTCCTGCTCACCCCACCTGTACTTGACTCTGCTGTTTGTCCTCTTTTTAGTGAAGCTCACCACTTTTGTCTTCTTAACATTGAACTTCATTTTATTACTTTATATCCATTGTAGTATGTCCGCCTGCAAGTTTTCCCTCACCTACCTCCAAATACAATACAAGATCGTCCACAAACAACCTTATCTTACCACTCGCTTAAGGACAGAAGGGTGTCTGAAAGACTGGTCAGAACGTATAGAGTTGGAATGAAGTGGAAGGGTGGGGAGGTTTACATTGTCACCATCTAAGGGAGTGCATTGAGGGAAAGGAAATGACAATGAGAATAAACTGAAGGCTTGGAGGAGAATTGCGCGGAGTAGGAACGCTCTGCGTGTGATGAATGGAGTGGAATGTTTATCAGGATGACTTGGTGTCTGAGAAAGAGGTAGGAAGGTTAAGGTAGGCTATGCTTGTGAGGTCAGTGAGAGAGCGGAATGTTTTGCGGGATGACTTGGTGACTGCGAGGGGAGTTGGAAGGTTTAGATTGGGTTGCCCTCCTGCAGTTAGGCTGCTGCCCTGTGGCAGGGTAATTCTTCCCTTACGTTTATCCCTCCACCCCTTTCGATTGATCTATTACTATTTCACTCACTCTCTTCCTAAATTCCTTCACCCCTTTCACCTCTACCACCTCCGGCTTAAGTTCGTTCCACTCCTTTACCGTTCTGCTTACCAATGAATATTTCCCTCTCTCTCTGTTAATTTTACCACCTTCTGAATATTCCATTCGTAATCCCCTATTTGCCTATAGAGTCCTCATTGAATTCTGCTTCCCAGTTGTGGCCACCCTCCCACACCTCTCACCACCTTGTACGTCCTCACCAATCTTTCCACGTTCCGCCTCTCATGCAGTGTGCCCCAAATTAGGGACTTTGCCATTACTGGTGGTTTATATCCTTCCTCTACCCTCCCCTTCCTCTCTTGTTCTGCATATGTTAAGTTAAGCTGCCCTTCTCTGTATCCTCTCAATTTCTATCACCTCCACCCCCAAGTACGGGTCCCAGATTGCCGCCGCATACTCCATAAAGGGCCACACCATCGTGTTGTAGGCATTTTCCTTTGCCCCCCCCCCCACTTATTTGTGCCGTTAAGTATCCGTCCCAACAGCCCCAAAGTTCCTCTCACCTTCCTTACGACTTCTTTCACCTGTCCCCTCCCCTCCACTTTAAGTCGCCCTGCAATTGTAGTTTTCGCTGACCACCTCTCTTTTCTTAGTAAACCTCATTATCTTAGTTTTCTGCACATTCACCCTCACTCCATTCTTTTCTGATCATTCTTCTATCACATTTGTACCTTCCTGCAGGCTGCCATCCTCTCCATTCACCTTATACATGACACAATCATCCGCAAACATCCTGACCTTGCAATTCTTTGAGTTTCCCAGGTCCCCCATCATTATTGTAAACAGTAGAGGGCCCAAGACACTCCCTTGTGGCACACCTGCCATTACCTTCCCTTCCTCTGACAGTGCCCCTCCTATTTGTACCCTCTGTGTCCTTCCACTTTGCTATTCTCCTACTCAACTAACAGCTCTTTTATCCCCCAGCAGATCGCCCAATTTTTTCATCATAACCTCATGAGGTACCTACCTTGTTAAAAGCCTGTTCGTATTCTATGAAGCATGCGTCTACCTGCTATCTTCTGTCCACTTCCTCCACTATATCCTCCAAAAGCCCTGCTAGCTGAGTTTCACAGGAGAATACCCCCCTAAACCTATGCTGCCTGCTATCAATCCCAGATGTTCGTTCCATTTCTCCCATAATAAAATTCCCCACAAGTATTTCCATGACCTTCCCTATGCTTTATGTTAGGCTAACCGGTCTGTAGGTTGTTGGGTTTGACCTATCCCCTTTTCCTTCATATAAAGCAATAACTAATGCCTCCTTCCATTCTGCTGGTAGTTTACCCACTTCAATAGACCTATTGAAAAGAAATTGCAAGTACCTGCATATCTCCGTTACTTCCATCCTCAGCACTGCATTTCCTACCCCATCCGGCCCCTCAGCTTTTTTTTGCTCAAACCCCCTACCACCTATTCCAGTGCTTCCACCTCAATCTTAAATGACCAAGCATTGAGTTCCAAGCCCTTTTCCTCCCACACCCAGCTGTTACCTGTTTGAAACACTATCAAGTACTTTACTTGCAATACATCTACCTTCTCCTGGTCACTGACCCTTTCCTGCCCCTTCCCTCCTCAGTACTGGCAGTCCCTTATTGCTCCCTCTTACCTTTCTAACATAACTATACAGTTTATCCCAGTTCCCTTTTCCTCCCTACTCCATCATTTTATCCATATATGCACATTTGCTTCCATTATTTTCTGTTCGAGGTCTTTCCCTAATTTCTTCATCTCTTCTCTCTTATCTTCACACTCCACCCTTTTATTCTTTGCGTGGAGTTGTCTGTATTTACGCTTGAGAATTCTGAATTCCCTTCCATAATAAGGTGGGTTTGCTCTTTCTCTAACTATATTTTTCGAAACAAATCTCTCTAAAGCATCCTTAACGATAGTCTTTAGTCCCGCCCACAGTTATTCTTCACCTTCCTCTATGGACCATTTACCTCCTTAACTTCCTCATTTGCTACCGCAATTTGCTGGTTTGTCAACTTCACTAATGGTATGTCGTAGTCGCTTATCACTTCAACTACTATATCATCGACCACTTACTCTACGGGCCTTATTAGAACCACGTCCAGTAGTGAGCTTTATCCTTTAACTCCTTGCCTCGTTGGTCCCCTCACCACATGACACAAACCCCTATTTGTGAGGCGATATGCCCATTTCTGTGTTAGTTGCCCAATGTTCGCCAGTCCTTCCTCCCATATTAACCCTGGCAGGTTTAAGTCTCCTGCCACAACTACATCTCTTTCCCACCTCAGCCCGTCAAGTATTTCCTTTACGGCCTTTAAGTTTCTCCTGATGGTCTATACACTGCTATCAGCCTTGGTAGTCTATACAGCCCCTTTATTTGTATTTCCATTATTTCCACTTCCTCCCCTATCCAAGTCACCTACCCTTCCAATCCTTCTCGTACATACACTAGTATGCCTCCTCCTCTTCTGTTTCTGTCACTTCTAAGTATGTTACAAGCATCTCTCCTCTACCCTACATCCAGTGTTCCTTGTCCAGCCATGTCTTCACCGCCACTGCTGTGGTTGCTCCGTACGCCTCCAACGTTACCCAAATCTCCTCCAATGTCTTGTATAGGCTGGTATAGGCAATAGGTTGTATAGGTTCAGGAATGCTGTGGACGTAAGATCAGTGAGGGTGTGGAATGTATGCAGGATGACTTGGTGACTGAGGTGGGTTAGAAGATTCAGGCAAGGTTAAGAAAGGACAGTCTCGAGGAGAAGTAATCTCGTCACAGGTTGACAGTTCAGTGTGCTAATATTTATTTCTTACAATCAACTTTCACTTTGTCCAGTTCTTTAAAAGTTAAGTTTCTCGGGCGACAGAAGAAAAATGCATCCCAGATTCCAGAAGGGTAATTTAAAACCATGATGAGACGATTCCATGCAACAAACACGAAATACTGATGTTCATTAAACCTTAGAGTCTGAATTACTTGTACGTCCCCTATTATGACAAGAGAATCCACTTTACAAAGCAAAATATGTGTGAAATGTTCCATAAAGAACTTTAATTATACAGCTGAAAATGCGTTTGCTTATTTTTTGTAAATTCAAGTTCTAGGGTCTAGGTAACTTCAAAAATATTTCCTTGAACGCAATCTTAAAAACAAGCATATAAACTATATTAACACAACCATTTTTACATTCCAATACTCTCTATAAAATTTTCGTTAATTTATGTACGTGTAGTTCCAATTTGTCTTTAACTTAACTGTCAAACACGGTTTTGAAGCTGTTTACGAGACTTTAAAATGTGTTATGCAGGAGGGTTCAAGATTGCGAAGTTCCACATGGCTGATGCTGGCGCCAGAGTTTGCGACACACGACCTGCTGCGAGATGTAGACGTGCCGCTCGACAGTATGTTCCTAGTGTGGCACTCTGAGGAAATACGCGAACTGTACCGAGTGGCACCCAACAAAACTCTACATGACAACCAATATGCCAGCTGGAGTGTGAAGGGTTTGAAACTTCCCCACAATTCCTCTTCACTGTTCCAGAGGCGACGCCACCTCGATGGTCTCGCACTGCGCATCGCAGCCCACAATGTGAGTAGTATCCACACATTATATCCACTGTCGACAATGTGAGTAGTATCCACACATTATATCCACTGTCCACAATGTGAGTAGTATCCACACATTATATCCACTGCCCACAATGTGAGTAGTATCCACACATTATATCCACTGTCCACAATGTGAGTAGTATCCACACATTATATCCACTGCCCACAATGAGAGTAGTATCCACACACTATATCCACTGTCCACAAAGTGAGTTGTATCCACACATTATATCCACTGCCCAAAATGTGAGAAGTAACTACACATTATATCAACTTTCCACAATGTGAGTAGTATCCACACATTATATCCACTGTCCACAATGTGAGTAGTATCCACACATTATATCCACTGCCCACAATGTGAGTAGTATCCACACATTATATCCACTGTCCACAATGTGAGTAGTATCCACTTTCCACAATGTGAGTAGTATCCACACATTATATCCACTGCCCACAATGTGAGTAGTATTCACACATTATATCCACTGCCCAAAATGTGAGAAGTAACTACACATTATATCAACTTTCCACAATGTGAGTAGTATCCACACATTATATCCACTGTCCACAATGTGAGTAGTATCCACACATTATATTCACTGCCCACAATGTAAGTAGTATCCACACTTTATATCCACTGCCCAAAATGGGAGAAGTAACTACACATTATATCCACTGTCCACTATGTGAGTAGTATCCACACATTATATCCACTGTCCACAATGTGAGTAGTATCCACACATTATATCCAATGCCCACAATGTGAGTAGTATACACACAATATATCCACCGTCTACAATGTGAGCAGTATCCACACATTATATCCACTGTCCACAATGTGAGTAGTATCAACACATTATATCCACTGCCCACAATGTGAGTAGTATCAACACATTATATCCACTGTATACAAATTGAGTACTATCCACACATTAGATCCACTGTCCACAATGTGTGTAGTATCCACGAATTATATCCACTGTTCACAATGTGA
>PNEQ01124295.1:0-11039 GCA_003012365.1 Medauroidea extradentata | reverse complement strand
TAAATACAGAATTTCGTATCGGCCACTTTTCCTTTTCAAAGCTCTTTAGTATTTTTTTGCACCTCATCTCTTCCAAAAAAAAAAAAAAAAAAAAATGCCATTAAACTCTAGCAAATGCAGATTACTACTTGTCGCGATCACATAAATAAAACACAAGGCGTAACCTAACGTGCTGTGGTATACCAGAAAGTGTATCAATTTCACAGACACTGCAAAACATCTGTTATCATCAGGTAAATTATATTACAGAAATAATATGTAGACAAAATAGCATTACATATTTCTGAGAAAGGATTTTAATGTTTGGAAAATAGCTAGAATATTAGGTAAGTAAACCCAAAAATTCAAGGACTTTTCAAGGACTGGATTAAATCAAGGACTTTTCAAGGCCTTTTAAGGACATGGTCAAAGTTCTAGGACTTTCCAGGACCGTAAGAACCCTGCAGACAATACATGCAGACAAACAGAAAAGTCAACAACCAAAAGCATCCTTTTGCTTGTCTGCATGTATTATCCGGTTTTGTGTGACAAACCATTTGCTGCAAACCGAAAGTTACAACTCTCAAGTACATTTTGACGGTAAGAAATTTACAGTAATACCTAACTTATGGCTTCTCACAATCGACAAATTAAAAGGCCTACTGCATGAATAAAATATTTGTGTAAAAACTTCTTACCTTACTTCATACTTCATTACATAGTTTACACAATATAACCAATATACTTTGTGTACTCTAATCCTGCATGTTGTTGAAATAAAATAATTAAATCAAAATTACAAAAGACAGTTGCAACTAAAGTAATTCATTTAAATTGATATAAAAAATTCAGAGTAATACAATTGTCACATTGGGAAATTAAATTTATAATTTCATGTAGTACCGTTGCCTACGCTATTAACTAAAGGCCGGGACAACGAGAATCGAGAGGCGTACCCTTTGATGTAGTTCCAAGAGTGTCGCTAGGGCTCGCTATTATGTTCTTTCCCGATGTTATCCGAACCGAAGTTACCCGAATGCGTGTTTGTTGTTAACAATAATGTTACTTTATTCACTCCAGATATGAAGTGTGTTAAAGAGAAAAAAACATTATGCTTACGTTACTCTTACTTTTGCCTGTTTATACCCTAACAGCACCATTACGTCACAACGGGATATTAATAACGCCGCAGAAATGTCGAAAAAATGACCTTAACGTCGCACAGACATCTAAATGTACGCTTTTTGTGACGTCGCCGTGACGTTTCTGCAACGTCGCCGCCAAGACGTACCTGTGACGTCGCTGCTACCAAGTCTGCTGTAAGGGTATATCTAGTAAGTATACTGTACCTATTTTTTAATTCTTGGCATTTTGGGAAACAATTAAATATGACATTTTGTTCAGGTTTCGAGGAATTAAAGGTACAGTTCGGTACGCAGCAGCACGCCATTTCAAATGGCATTTATAATGTTGTGCTTCTAGTAAATACGCTTCAACTGAATAAATATTATTCACTATAATACACACGAGCTATCTTGTGCCTATTTCAGTATTAATTAGTATTACATGTAAAACAAATTTAATAACATGCATAGTCTAAACTTATTGGGCATTGCAATATTCTGTAACGTACAAAAAGACAGTTAAAATACGGAGCAATGGTGCATTTTTAACCAAACAGTCATTTCAAGTTCAAATAGTCCATAGAATGAGGATATGAAGAGCAGTATAAACAATCGCCAAATAGTACGAATTTCAAATTGCGAATACAAGAAAAGAACAGAGATGCGACGTCTAGCGGCCGTGACGAGAACCTTCGCTGAAGGCACGGATTTTGTGCGGAAAAAGGCTGCCGTGTCCCGGCCTCTAGTTAATAGCGTAGGCAACGGTAGTACACAATTACATTATGCATGGAGAAAATTCTCATCCCATAATAAACATGTTTCACGATTACATACTACCTATAATAAAAAAGCCCAGTACTATACAAGATTACACAAAAAAAATTCCTTGGAAAAATGTAATTTTATGAGTAGTATTGTAGAGGTACTCACTGAGAGATCCTATGAAGTGTGCTTGCCATAAGCATGTAAAGAAAGCAGTACTTTAATCAGTTTTTTGTAACTCTACAACCTCCTAGTTCCCCCCTTCCCCCCCAGAGGGGTTCCTCTTCTATCTCCAGCCATGTTAAGTTCTTCTCCCTTGACACCTCACCCATCTTATTCACAAGCAAGCGCACACGTTGCTCTAACAATAGAATTCCGTCTGCCCTTTCTACCATCCCTTCTTTCCAATACGCGACTGTGTGTTACAAATTAAAGTTTATGAAAACAACAAGAAAGAAAGAAAACAGCATGGCAAGATGCAAGTTTGCTTTCTCATGTTACAAAAGATAGCTGTATCATTTTACAATCCGGTAGCTGCTTTTCACACTAACAGAGTATAGCGCACGTAAAAAAAAAAGCCGACATGTTATCAGCCGTCCGCATCAAAATGAAGCATCCGAGGGAGGAGTGGGGCCTAAGAGAGAGACGAGAGACGTGCAAGTAAAAAAAAGGCTGAAGGCATCAGCAGGAAGCGTCGAACAGTAAACACCTGAATAGATTACGGATGAAAGTGACGTATGTGACGCAGCGGGCCCAGCTACTTATGGCTTTCTTCCCCGGGGTTATGGTACCCTGATGTCCGATGAAAGGCATCAGACGCGTCTTCACGCTTGCCAGTGCGCGCTACTCCAAGCATGTAGGCCTCATTTTAACTGATTTTAACTATTGCTTTTCGATTTCCGAAAAAGGAGATGGGGCAGGGAATTTTCCCTGACTATTCCCCGACTTTTTCAGGCCACTAAAATTCCCTGAATATTCCTGGTTTTCCCGCCCTGTCGCCACTCTGATGAATGGCCACAAAGCAGATACAGAACAAGCAAAGCATTGTTAACACTTATTTCATCTTTCCACTTGCACCTAACTAAAGACATTCGGAAAACAAAGACAAATAAGGTCAATTATTTTTTTATTTTTTTTATTTTTATTTATTTACACTAGTACAAAGTTCAGCATTAGGCCTGTTTACAATTTGCCGTGTTTGTTTACATGCTTACAAAATATAGTATTGTATTATAACGTTACAACAGTTAAAATAACACTTGATAATACCTAATACTGCACAAGAAAAATAATGTGCGATGTTAATATAAAGGATAAACTAATCAGTGTATGAGATCATTGTTAATATAAGTCTAAATAAAAAATTAAGTCATTTAATTATTCTAAAGCTATACCTATATTATAATCTACGTATATTTCTTTTAAATATATATAATAAAATATTTAGAAAAATTATGAAAAATATTAACAAAATGATGATGCTGGGAAGGTCCACAGAGGTACAGTAGAGTCTCGTTATAGCAAAATGTCACGGTTCTGGGTTCGAAATTCGCTATAGCCGTATTTTCTCTATAGCTGAATTTGGCAGATTCTGACCTCTAAACCAAAAAATTGCATTAAAACGGTAATTAATATTATTTAATTACAAAATAGTACGTTATTTTAAGAAAATATAGTTTTATTTTAACAGGTAAGTATGCGCTGGTTACAATGATACCCAACAGGTATGGGTGCAACTATTCGCCAAGTCAAAACGGGCCATAATTCCGCCGCGTCATGTCAATCGCTGGACCCCCTCAATCGTGTCTCGCCCGTGCGGGCACGGTGCAAGATTGCGCGCGCCGGCAGACGACATTACACTGCCGGCCGCTGCAGACCAATGTAATCAGTTTGACGAGTGTAGCAATTTATTTATTTATTTATTTTAGCATGCATACTCAGATGATAATTCTGTGTGCCCTTTCACACTGTGGCACGCATCGAATAATTTGTGCACATGCCCGAGACATATAAAAATCAGCTTGAACAGGTGAATGTAATTGTTCACTTGTCCACTGGATAGGTAATGCTAGTGTATTTACCAGCAAAAATAAGCGATGCCAACATTGGTAGTTGCTTTATTTTCGAGCACTAGTCATGAACTGCATTTATCGGTGGCACAAAGTTAAGTTCGAAGCCAATTAGTAGTAACAGAAGTGCGCGCAAGTGTATGCATTGACTTTGAGCAAGGTCACAAGTTTGTGATTTTATTCCGGCAGTGTGCCGACAGAAAATATGTCTGGCCTACATGAGCGCTACCAAATCTAGATTGACAGTTCATTGAAAAGCAGTGCTAAAGCTAGACATGCTCATTTTCACACACGGCCCAACACCCGTGATTTTTTTTTTTACTTTTTTTTTCTTTCTCTTCAGCTGTCCAGACTTGTTCCAAGACAAAAAAAAGTGACTTACTCTTGTTCCCAAGCTCTTCCTGACGGTGTGTAAGATACTTTAACAATGCAATAGCCAGTCCGCAAGCTTCTCGCTCAAATGTATGGGACATTGTGTAGTGTGTTAAATTATAATTTATAATTAGTGTACAGTAAATGTTGAAATTACCATTAAACTAAAAGATAAAAAAACGTACGGCCGACTGTGTGAGCATGAAGGTGAATCAGAACAGCAAAAACACTGACACAGGAGATGGTAACGCCAATGCATCCTCTCATTCGCTGTCCTTGCTGCTTATCTCAAAAAGCTGAAGGTCTATGGAGTAAAATAGGAGGTGTAGCAAGCTAAGCAGAGATAAGCACGAGTAGTTGTGTGGGTGTGTGTGTGTGAGTGAGAGAGACAGCGCTATAGTATCTCCCAGACGCATTTCTTCTGTATGCGTGTTGTGTGTGAGACTCAGGTATAGCACAGCTGGCGGCAATTATTCTTAGTAAAGAAACAGCATATGTCCTTCGTCATTCAGTCAGAACACGCAGTTCTTGTTTGAAATAGCTGTGTCGGGTGGGGGTAATCTGTACATCCGGCTGTCAAGATAACAAATACCTACTTCACAAGGTCACGCACATCGCCGCAAGCCTGATTCACATGGTTACGAATATCTCTACAAGCCTTCTTCACACGACTCACCATACATGTTTCTACTCATTAAAATTCACATTTTTCATGGAATTTTTTTGCTATTTTTTGACGGTTCCTCAAAAAGGCTTCGCTATAACCATGTTTTCGCTATTTCCGGGTTCGCTATGACGGGATTCTACTGTAGTTACAGATGACACTTGTAAATAGGTACACACACATTTTTCTTGGAAGCACAGTTACGACATTTCTCCAGTATCAAACTGCTTCCATGTCAAGTGGCAAAACACGGCATGTGCAATGTCTTCCCACCCGAGAAAGACAGTTAGATATGTTGTGTTGGCACCTCTTTTCAGAAGTGTTTTTGTCACGAATGTGCAGGAGTCTTGTCTATGGAACTGCATAGAGTAGCAGCAATGGAGTATGTGTGTTTATTGTACAACAGGCCGAGAATACATCATATGACATAATGTCTGGGGTATGTTTTATTATGGTCATAACAACTGGCAATGAGTACAGGATGTCGAAAACAGTTGAGAAGAATACCGTGAGTTAAGGGTATTTGAACTGAAATGATGTCAATACACGTGGCACATGAGTTGTAATTAATTGAGTGGAGTGGTGTGTCACCTAATTTTGTTCACTATGCCATCCAATGGCCACACCATACCTATGTTCGTACAAGGGACAGAGCTTTTTGAAAACTATGTGGAACGTCTTAGTTTATATTTTAAGGCAGCGGCTACGAAAGAAGGAGATAAAGTTGTGTTTTTTGGCATAACCTTGCCGCCTGAAACCTATGCAATTTTGAAGACGGAGATAAGCCCCAATTCCGTGGAAGAAGTTAACTTTAAAGAATGTGTTGATTGCCTAAGTAAATTACTTGCCCCCAAAAATATTGTAATAGCAGAGCGTTTTAAATGTTGGCAACGCCGGCAAGAAGTAGCCGAATCAGTGTCGGAGTACATATCAGCCATACAAAACACATCTATCACTTGTAAGTATGGCAGTTTTTTGGATGAAGCTTTACGTGATAGGTTAGTGTCAGGCATGTCGTCAGAGCAGATGGTAAGAAGGCTGATATCTGAATCAGAAGACTTAAAAGTCGTAGACGCGGTAAAAATAGTTGAGGATATGAACGCGGTGGTGAAGTCAGCAGCACTGATGAGTAGTGCTGAATGCAAAGACGTGAATGAAGTTACAGCACTTCCAGAGTCAACAGGTTCCAGTTGGCAGGTCTTAGGAGATGTGCAGTATGCAGTCTCTAATAGAGGTCGACGCCAGCGACCATTTCAGCATGGGAGGAAATAGCCGGGAAGTAGTGGGGACCATCGCCAAGACACTAGCACCACGATTCCAGCTATCATTGTGGAGTTTCCCATCAGCCAGCACGAAAGTGAGTTTGTTACAGCTGCAGCCAGTTGGGCCACATTTCCAAAGCATGCCGCAATAGTAAGGTAAGGGAGTCATTCGCCGTAGATCTTATGTGTGCATATGCATCAGGAATGCCAGTAAAACCAGCCTCAGTGCAAGTGCAAGTAAATGGTGTGAAGATCTTGTTTGTTGTGGATACGGGTAGTGCAGTAACTCTTTGCAGTGAGGATTTTTACAGACAAATGTTAAGTGGGGGAGACTTGCCAAAATTTCCAGGGCTGCTAAAGGCTGCAAATGGCGATGGAATGCGGGTTAAGGGAGTATTGCCAGTGTCTGTTCTAGATGAAAAGACAGGATCCATATACAGTCTCTCCCCATTGGTAACTAGTAACTTGTCTGCGCCTGCACTGTTAGGCAGAGATTGGCTGGCAGTTTTGTGGCCAGGTTGGCAGGACTTTTTGTTGTCCAGAGAAAGGGTGTTATCTGTGCAGTTAACAGGTCCCAGCTGTGAGCCTAACAAAGTTGAAGTGGTAGCAGAGCTAAAAAGCAAGTAAAAAGGTCATGCTCCCTTAGCAATAACGAAGACCCTATTTACGGTTTCAAGGTTAACATTAATTTGGAAGGATATGTCACACCACTGTGAACTGATGCTCTGGCCTCAGTTTGTGTTGGGGCCCTCTTTTAAACTGTTTCAACCCTATTGTTTGGTTCTGACATGATATCGAATGGGACTCTGTGTTTGAAAGCTTGCGAGGATGCCTTGCCGTTCGTCGGAATCTTTCGGCTATCTTCGGCTCCCTCCCTTCTCTTCCCTTCCCCCCCTTCCCCCTGTTGTCTAGGACGGCCGCCTAGCTCTCGAGGTCAGTTGGATCCTGGTCGCCCTTCTGTGCACTGCTTTCCCGTTTGCGCTCGTCGGCTGCTGTACGATAATGTTGGTGAGTTAGTTTTCCTTGGTCGGGTCCGTTGGAGTTTGTGTTTGGGCCTTCTGCCCTCTTATTTCAGCCGCGTGCTTTCTCTGTCATTAGCGAAGTAAATGTTTCGGGAGCAGACAGTGCGCCAACGGGTTGCTACCCCTATTTAACCCGTATGGGCTTTAGCCCTTTTGACTGCCCCTTTTTTTGTCTGTGCCTTTTGAATGAACTTAATGGCCTTTCTGACATGTCTTTTCTTGAATATCTGTAACTTGTTAAATAATGTACAAGAAGCCTGGTTTTAATAAAACCCTGTTGTGTGCCTTGAATTCCCGCTTGCATTTATTACTTTCTTGAATTTTGCTTCCCTCGGTATTCAAACCTGTTGTTATATACACCTTGATGGTACACATGTTTCACCGGACATATGATGTTCCATATGCATTAGTGCAGAATGTGAAAGAGGAGCTACTTAAACTGGAGCAGTGTGGTATCATTTCACGTGTTAACACTAGTTCCTGAGCAAGCCCAGTTGTAGTTGTGCCCAAGAAGTCAGGTCAAATTCGTCTGTGTGTAGTTTTAGAAGTGACAGTAAATCCTCATTTGAGAGTTGACCAGTATCCGTTGCTTAGAGCAAGGGTATTTTCAACAAATTTGGGGACTGTCAGGTGTTCTGCCATCTGGATCTTGCCCAGGCATACTTACAACTAGAAGTGGAAGAGTCTAGTAGGAAGCTGTTGACTATTAACATCCTAAATGGGCTTTATAGATTCAACAGACTAGTTTTTGGTTTGGCCTCTGCCCCAGCTATTTTTCAGAGTGTCATTGAATCTATCTGGTTCGGGTTAAAAAATGTAGCTGCATATCTAGATGACATTTTGATTGGTGGTAAAAATAAGCAGGAGTGTACGAAGAATTTGAAAGAAGTCCTCACAACATTGGATAAACACAACGTTAAGATAAATACATGTAAACCAGAGTTCTTTGTTAGTTCTCTAGAGAGTTCTTAGGATTTCAGTTTTCTGCAAAGGGTAAATCGTCTACAAAGTCGAAAACTGACAAAATCATGTCGACGCCTGCACCAACAGACGTTACCCAGCTGAAGTCATACTTGTCACTTCTGAATTATTACAGACAGTTCATCCCCATGTGACCAGACATGCTCGAACCACTTCACAAGTTGTTACGTAAAGATGTACCTTGGGCGTGGACTTCTGATTACGAGCTGGCTTTTAACAAAAGTAAAACATGTCTGTCAGAGAAGGCACTGTTGGTGGTGTTTGATCCGACCAAAGAAATAGTGTTGCATGTTAACAGTTCTACCTACAGTGTGGGAGCAGTTTTAAGTCACATTAGTGATGGTGTAAAGAGTCCAATAGCCTTTGAATCAGCAACACTTACTCCAACACAACGGAACTATTATAACCAGTTAGATAAAGAAGCCCTTGCTGTGGTATTTAGAGTAAAGAAATTTCACAAATACTTGTATGGTTATCATTTCACCATCAACGATCACCAGCCCTTGAAGACCCTCTTTTCTGAGACAAAAAAACTCCCCCACATGGCTTCCTCATGTATTCTTCGTTGGGCTGTTACTCTGGCTGCGTATAACTATTCCATTGTTTACAGGAAGGATCAACTCATACCCCAGGCAGAAGTCATGTACCGTTTGTCCTGTACAGATCATGTTGAGGTACAAGAGTGTAATTTCTCTATCTCACCACACCTTTAGTTTCACCAAGTGAAGTTGCTGAGGAATCTGGTATAGATCTTGTGCTAAGTAAGGTCATCAGGAGCTGTGAACAGGGTTGGCCAAATCACATTTCAGACAAATACACTCAAGTCTTTTTTCACTATTTGGAATTAGTTGTCCACCAGGGATGGTGTCCTATTGTATGGCAACAAGGTCGTGATTCCTCCAGCTCTCCAAGCCAAGGTGTCGTCCATTCTGCATCATGGTCATTCAGGAATTGTGCGCACTCGTATGTTGGCTCGCTCTATGTGTGGTGGAAGGGCATGGATGGGGACATTTGTAGGAAATTTTAATGTTGTTCTGTTTGTCAGCGCACTCAGAATTCTGGTGCAAAGGGATCTCGTCAAAATTGGCCTTCACCCAGGAACCTTGGGAACAGGTTCATATGGACCTTATTCAATGGAACTCAGTAAATTTCTCAATTGTGTGTGATGTTTATTCAAAATGGAAAGAGTGTTTCCCATTACCTGTAGGCACAAGTTTTCAGTTAGTTCTCACATGTATACTAGAGGTGTTCTCAAGATTTGGATTTCCTCGTACGGTAGGGTGTGACAATGGTCCCCCGTTTTGTTCAAAGGCCCTGTCTCATTTTCACAAGCATCGTGGGATAAAGTTGTTGTTCTCCCCCCAATATAACCCCTCTTCAAATGGGTTAGCAGAGCGATCGGTGCAGACATTCAAAAAGTTGTTGACAAGAAGCATGTTAGTTCATCCAGGTAGTACCTTGTCTATGAGTCAAAGGTTAAGTAATAGATTGTTGACATAACATTCCACACCTTCCTCGGTGACTGGGTTATCTCCTATGGCATCTCTGTTTTCATTCTTGTCACGCCACCCATTGTCTATGTTAAGTCACAAAAAGAAAAAAACTGACCGAGAGATCTGAGACTGTTAGTCCACCGGGTCACCAGATCAACCAGAAAGTCTTGGCAAATCTGCAAAAGTCCAAAGCCAGGGCCAAATGGTTACCAGGGCGTGTGATGCAACGGCTAGGGAATGTTATTTATACTGTTAAACTGGGTGAAGGTATGTTCCGTGAAATATACCAGTGCCAGATGAGAAAAAAATGTGTGTGGTGGAGCAGACATGGAAAACAATTTCCCTATGCCACAGCCCCTTAGGCAATTAAGTCCAAAGGAGAAAGAAATTCCACATGGTAGCAACCAAAACTCAGATAAAGAGGAGGATGAGTTTTGGAGATTTCCCAGTTTAGGAGAGAACACCTAGAATTTCTAGGTATGGGCGAAGAATCAGATCTCCTGAATGACTCTCACCTTCGTTGTCTCACTAGGAGGTACCTGAGAAGTTACTCGGGGTAGAGTTATATACAATAGATTTGTACTGGTGGGTCCAAATGGATTCTATGCAATGTTATTAGCAGTGTTCAAAATTATTAAGTATCTGAAATTGAGTTGTCAATGTGTGTTTGCGCAGTTGTGTTAAGACGATTAAGTTATAATCAAGTTGGAAATGTGTAATTGCTCAGATGTGTTCAAAACTGTTAAGTATCTGTAATTGATTTGTGTCAGTGAGTGTTTGCTCGGATGTGTTTAAAACTGTTACGTATCTGTAATTGAGTTGTGTCAGTGTGTATTTGCTAAGGGGAGTTTAAAATTGTTAATTAAGAATCTGTAATTGAGTTGTCAAATTGTGTTTGCTTGATTGCTCTATACTAGGAATTGCAAACCCATTGTATATGTGGTTTCAAGAGAGAAAGGAACGTAATGTTGTGTTGGCACCCCTTCTCAGAAGTTGTGTGTGTTTATTGTACAACAGGCCGAGAACAAATCACAAGACATCATGCCTGGAGTATGTTTTATAATGGTCATAATAAGATTATGGCAAAAGGCCACAACTGTGCTTCCAAGAAAAATGTGTGTTGTTCCTTCATGTGTTCGTGTACCTATCTACAAGTAACATCTGTAAGTAACTGTACCTCTGTTACACAAACACACATGCACACGCACGCACGTGCACACACACAGATATATATATATATATATATATATATATATATATATATATATATATATATATATATATATATATATATATATATATATATATATA
>PNEQ01124294.1:0-11039 GCA_003012365.1 Medauroidea extradentata | reverse complement strand
TCTGTGTCCTGTCTGACAGAGGTCGAGGTCTCGGGTTGGACTCGTCGCGCAACTGTTGTACCCGACGGTGTTGGGGCGGCGATCCCTTGACGGGAGTCTTGATAGGGCTAATGACAGTGGGCGGCCTCCGGGCCATGCGCCGCAGAAGTCTACTCACTGAGTCTGGATTGCGCTTCCTCTTGCGGACTCTGCGCGGAGGTGGTGTTTGCTCGTCGTTTACGGGGGATGAACTACCCTAGCGGGCTTGGAGCTCACTCTTACAAAAAGCACTGAACGAGAGCTGGGTACCCCGTACCTTGGTTGGCGACGGGATGAGCTTCGGCGACGTTACCTGTACGTGAGTTTGGCGATGTCGCTCCTGAGCGGCCTTTGCTCTTAATAACTGAATTTCAGGAGACAAGGATGTATTAAGGTGCTGCACTTGTTGTGACATTGAATAAAAGATGGAACTTCAATAAATGACTGTATTCCGTGGTTCACACTATACAGCACTGAACAGGGTTTCTTGTATCTGGAGAAGTCACACAAGTCTTTAACACGAAATATCACAGGTCTCTCATAGCTCGGAAAATACACAAGTCTCGTAAAATACACAGGTCTCTTATAACTGATCACTCTTAATAACTCAAAGTCTCGTTTAAGATTGATGCTGACCACGTGGATGCTGCGCGATACTGAGCGACACGGAATCTCGGCCTCGTGGACCGGCGGAACTTTCCATAGATGAACTCGCGCAACTTCCGCTAAGTGCCTCGTGGCTGAAGTAGCGGTAACAGGACGTAGGGTGTGTTCCCTTTTACGCGCACGGTGCGGAAACTGAGTAACAGAACCTCCTCCTTCCAGTCTCTCAGCGTGTGAGGTAGGTAAGGTATGGTACAGGAAGGTGGAGGTCTCCCTTCGCAAGAAGTCGCCTCGGAAGCAAGCGGTAGTACTCCCTTCGCAAGAAGTCGACTACCTGGGAGGGTTGAAGGTCTCCATTTGCAAGAAGTCCTTCGGGGAGGGTTTGAGAGACGGGAACTCAGAGGAGCTGCCAACGAACTCTGAAGAAACTGGGCGAGGGGCGCCCCTTATATACCCGAAGTTAGGGGGTCTGGAAGGGAATAAGTCCCGTTAGGTGGGTGGTAAGATGGCGGCGCATGTGTGGCCGTCGGCTGTAGAGCAGGCGTGCCACCTCAACACTCACATATTTCTCACACAACAAAATCTCTACTTCCACAAAATTAACACTTTACCGTCAGGTCCCACTCAAAAATAACGATGTAGTGAAAATAGTAAGAATACACAATGATTAAATACATACAATTTCATTACACTCAATTTACATTTCAATATTTACGTTATTTACGTTTTTCTCAAGTTGCCTTAAAGCATGGCCATCTTAAAGTTCGTTGGTTTGTTTACATACAGCGTGAAAATATTTATACAACAAAAAAAACACGTGGTTTCCATTCTGGATTATTTTACAATGCAAGGTAACCTGTATAGACTAATATTTACATATAATAGGCATCGGAAAAATTACGTACACACAATAGCGTTGTGCGGACCTGAGGGCGGCGTGCCTGCTTAGGCCTAACCTCAAAAGGGACAAGCTCGGGGGGCGAGCGCAAAAGAACGTAATAGAATCGGCGGGACATCAATACTCTTTAAGTGAAGTGCTCTCAGTATAAGAGTCAGGAATAAAAATAAATAAATAAAGTTTCGGTTTTGTTTTAAATATCTTAATGTTTCTACTTGTATATAAACTGAGTTCTAGAATCTAATTTTAGTCTAATACAGTGGAACCCGTTTAAGACGTCATGGCCTAAGACGTTTTCCTGCCTAAAGCGTCAGAATGTATAAGTACCAAAAGTTCCCCCATCCATTAACCTTAACATAATTCTTTTAATACGTTTTGGGGTTATTAAATTTTCCCGTTTAAGAAGCACTAAACAAACACAAAATGACACCAAAGAATTGCATTTTCTTTGGAAACTTATATCTTAAATATTATCCGGAACTTATAGTGGTGATCGTGACATAACACGTGTAACCATATACAGAACGGGTAATCTTTTATTTTTGTGTCTTCAGCATAACACGATTAGATCGGATGTCGAAACAATTACGTGCATTTATAAAAGAAAAGTGAAATAAGAAAGTATTTTTTATTTTCGGTTACAAAATAAAAGACATGTACAGGAAGTTGGCGATCTAACGTAAACGTTAGTTTCGTTTCGGAATTCAAGAGTCTTCATGCGTCACTAACATTCCTACAAATTTCGTTTGCAACTATGACATAGTTAAAATCTTAACAAATTCACTAAAAAAAAACATTTTCAGAGAATCCAGAATGTATCGCACGTAACTCAGTAAATAATTTCTGTGTTTATATTTCGGTTCCACGGCATAGTCCACCGCCATTAAAGTGGAGGACTATAAAAGAATTTCAAACAGGTGTACCAACTTAACTTTGCAACCGTAAGGTATCCCGCCGTAATAACATCTCAACCACTGTGAACTCGACAGTTGAGGAACGCAATTCATTGGTTCGTTTGGAGAAAACAAACAGAACGCCGTGTTTATTTTATGTACGGTGTATTTTTCTTCTAGCACATTTATTTTTGTGGATTGTGACGTGTCTTCGTGATATTTTTATGGTGTACAGTAATTTTGAAGCTAAATATGTTGGGCCCATCCACATCAGCGACAAAAATAAAACGTAAGCCCCTTTCTTTGGAACAAAAATTTGATATATGTGATTCACAAAATCGAAGCTAACCCTAAAGTTCCGTGGACGAAAATTGCCAAGCAGTTTGGCATTCCAGTTTCGACCCTAAACGCTTATTTTTACAATAAAAACACCATTCTACAACAGTGCGCCACTGAGCAGGTAGGCAGAAAGAAAATCAAAATGGCAAAATACGAAAAAGTTAAGTGTGTTTTAATGGAATGGTTCCGGCAAAAACGAGCACTAAACATTCCAGTTGACGGCCCGATTTTGAGAAAGAAAGCAGAAGAAAAAGCGCTGAAACTGAATGTAGAATTCAGTCCATCCAATGGCTGGATAGATCGGTTTAAGAAGCGGTGTGGACTTTCCTACAAGAAGGTAAGTGGGGAATCCAAAAGTGTCAACATGGAAAGAATAGAAGCCTGGAAAAACACCATTCTTCCAGGTCTGCTGTCAAATTACAAACCGCAGGACGTGTTTAACGTTGATGAATGTGACTTGTTCTACAATGTGCTCTCTGACTGTACCTACACTTTTAAGGGCGAAAATTGCGCAGGAACCAAAGTAAACAAGGAGCACATTACAGTTCTTGTTGGCGCGAACATGGATGGCACCGAAAAACTGCCACTTCTAGTTGTGGGTAAACCAAAGCAACCTAGATGTTTTAGAAACATGAAGTCCCTGCCATGTACTTATCGTAACAACAAGGCTGCATGGATGACTGGTGAGATTTTTCGAGAGTTTTTGATTTGTCTCAATAGGAGAATGGCAGTGAAAAATAGAATAATTTTACTTTTCAATGACCAGTGCTCTGCACATCCAAAGGATGTGGGACATTTGAAAAATGTTCAAGTTGAGTTTCTTCCTGCTAACACGACAGCTGTATTACAACCTATGGACCAAGGTATCATTAAGGTCTTGAAGCAGAAGTTTCGTAGGGGTCTTGTTTTGAGATTGCTGCAAAGACTTGATGGTAGCCAGGAACGATACAAATTATCTCCGCTTGATGCCATCTCATTGTTAGCAGTGGCTTGGCATTATGTGACCTAGGATACAATTGCCAATTGCTTCACAAAAACTGGCTTTGGAAATGCAGAAACAGCATGTGATCTTGCCATCGAAGATGAAGTGAACGATGGTACGTGGTCACGTATTCAAGACAAACTTGCCATCAGCACCCTTTGGAGAACGAGATCTTGACGAACTCTGCGCTGAAGTTCTACCAGCCTATGCAGAAGAGGAAGACGACGAATCCACGACAGGAGAATGAAAGAGCGTATACCAACACGTCGGGAAACTCTTCAGTTACTGGACAATTTCAGCCTCTTTCTAAGAGGAACACCTGATGTTCCAGATTCTGTCATGAGGAGCTTATGGGAGTTACAAAAGTTCACCTCCAATTTGTGTGAAAAAAATTCAAAGCAGAAGACTGTTGATGACTTTTTCATAAGAAATAAGCTGTTTACAAACTGCAATTCCACGTAGAATTTATTTCTGTTTATATTTTGAATATTGTAACCAGTAACACTTTAAAATCAGTACTTTTTTTTGTTTACCCTTTTAATAAGTTTTCCTGCTTAAGAAACACATTTTGTTTTGTTTTTCGGAGATTTTCTTAAGAGGGTTTCACTGTAATAAAAAAAATTGTGCAATGACATTATGGACTTGTACTGTATATCGTGACGCGTCTCCTCTTCTCATCCCGGACGGCGTCACCACTTGTTGAACGTAGATGTTATAGCATTTTGCTATAGAATGATAGCTTATTTATTTTATTTGTTTATGTTTTTAAACTTAACCTAAATATTTTGTTTGTTTATGTACTTCTATTTGTTGTAGTCTTTAACCTAATGTTTACATTTTCTCTTTGGCTAGAATGATAGTTAATTTGCCTCTTCCTAGGTAGCTATTTTAATTTTATTTACATTATTTTATCAGGTCAGGACTCACATCCAATATTTTATTTTAATTTAATTTTGTTTTTGTTGTGTCTTAAATGTAGGTTTTTCTCTTTTTATTTAGTTTTCGTTTCGGTTTGATTGCGATTTCTTTCGTTTTAGCCTAGAACGTTTTGGAAGTATTCAAGTTGGGCTTGAGAAATAGCCGGGGTTTTTAAAAGTTTTTCGAGGCTTCGAATGGAATTATTGGCCCGGCGACTGACGCGAATGGGCGTGTCAGCTCGCGTCCGCACGTTTTACAGTTAAATTCACGAGCGTCATCTTAATTTTGATTAGCTTTTGCGGGCCAAGATAGCAGTGTCACGGCTATGGGTCGGAATAACATTTTAGGAAGAGTTATCCGACCATGACTAAAAATTTTCCTGAAGTGTTCAAGCAACCAAGCCGGCGACGCGCCGACGCCAAAGGTGACGCCATCGACGCCACGGGACCACACAAGCGGTATGACACGGAATTTTAGCTTGTCTTAATTGGTCACGAGATCAGCTACGTCTGTGACCAGGTAATCACCGACTTTGAAGTGTTTTTGTGCCGTGAGAAATGGCTTTTCTCAGCTAAAGTCCGACGTTCGTATGGTCTGTGCAAACCTCTTAAGACCAGAGGTCCGAAAGTATCAAGGCTCTCATGCTCACCTCACTGTGATTTTAATTTTAAGCTATGCCGGAGCATTAGTACATAATTGATACGTTTATTCTGAACTGTTAATTTGGCGAATATTTTAATTAATTGTTTTACTGAACTAACTAGTGAACACTGCAGTAACAGTTGGAGAAACAGTCTAAATTCTATCATTTTAATTAATACCATCTTGGACTAGATTTATTTTATAATAACCTCAATCAATTTCCTACTATAAACTCTAATTTTCAACAGCTATAAAATCACCTAATTTCATTAATTTAAATGTTGTAAGGATGTGGTAGTAACTACTTCACCAGTCTAATTTAATTCTTTTTCATTAGTTATTATTTAATCAGTCAGCTAATTAAGAATTTTCGTTAATAAATCAGTTTTACTACCATCTACTTATTCAATGTGTTCTGCTTGTTTTGTGTGTGCTGTGATGTTCCAAGGGGAGTAGAAATAGTAAATGTTTTGCTAGGTGCTGTTGTACTTATGCTGCTAAAAGAGGAGAGAGCTAAACTGAAATGGTAGAAAGGTAACTACAGCTACACCACCTACCAACCTACAACTACACCAATTTCATCATCACTTCAATCTCTACCACCCCTGGAGTCTAACAGCACCAATAACAGTGAATAAGTATTTATGTTCAGTATGTTTACTATCAGTCACATACAGTACACCCACAGACGGTAGTACACACCTTAGAACTCGTTACAATGTTAGGTAATTTCCAAAACTCCGGATAGCTCAGTGGTCATTAGGTTGTGCTGGGCCCGCATTTCCTTTCACGCAATTTGGTGAAGGTTCTACAAATGTATCGTTTACCAGGACTTAGCAGATTGTCAACTACAATATTGTGAATATTGACAGTGGCATTGTACCGACTGCGTCAGTGAACGATGTAATTTGACGACGTTAGAAACAGTTCAGACATTTAAAGTTATCAAGAATTAACATATACTCAGCAGTTATATTTCTAATACTTCCACGTATCCAGAAATTCGCATACCTTATATTATATTCCATTTGTGGTTTTGGAATATTTACCGTCGCCGTTTGTAAACATGACATTCTTCGCCATAGATGTGATACAGACTAAACAGAGACACAGGTGCAAGCAGTACAGCTAGCTTCGTGCTACCCCAGCGCTATCAAGCGACAATGGCGGAACCTCAAGAAATATTCCCGAGAGCTGTATTAATATAATTTTCCTGTAATATTGTGAATTTCTGAAAGGAATTGTTTATATAATTAATATTGTTCTAAGCAAAACGTGTAATGTTTGTATTGTGTTTTCGTTATGTAATTTCTGGTTTCATAGTAATAATTGATATACTGTAATTAATTCGTCATAGTTGCTCCGCCATGTTGGGCGGACTATTTCCAGTGATAATATTCATTCTCGCTTCTTGTATTTATACTCGTGTATTTGTAGTACATGTGCGTTCAGTCGGCTTCCAGTGAAATGTAAGTGTTGCTTTGTTATTCGTTATTGTAAATGTAGAATGGGTTGTTATGCTGCAGGACTTGTAAATGATTAATTTGTGGCGCCTTGTTTAGTTTCTTGTTTAATTGTTTCTTGAGTTGAAGTCCTGTAGCATAATGGCCCAAGTCCTAGTGTTTCGTTCATGTTTTGTGCTGTTTGTTGTTGTTTCACTTTTGCCTGGTATATTAAAGTAACTTTCACGTTCGAGATTTCAATAAGTAAATTCAAGTAATATGTAATATTATTTAGTGAGAGAGAGAAGGGCAGACATGTATATTTCTATTAGTTTCGTTTGTTGATTAAGTAATCTTTGTAGGCGTGTAATTTGATGCTTAGATTTGACAGCGAATGTAAACCATATCAGATTATTTAATAGTTAACAAATTGGATGTTTTGCTTGCACCTTATGTGCCCGATTAATGAGACTTGTGAGAGGGTGTTAGTTATGTAGGCATACTACTGAGGTAGGTTATGCTTGTGTTTGAGATTGTGTGTTGGGGCGTGGTTCCCCAGAGTTTTAATTAGTATGTTTAGGGACGTGTGTCTCTTCGAATTTATGTTAGGGTATGCTGCTGAGAAGTGTCTCAGTCAGCACTTGTTGTGTGAGCTAGTTCCCTATGAGGTAGGGCTAGCCTATGTTTAGTTATTGTCTTTGCTACACCCTCCTCAGGGTTATCGACTAGGGCTTCTTGTTATTTCATATTTGTTCAACTTTAAATGAGATTCCATTTGCACGCCTGTAAATTGTATTTTGGTAAAGTTTATGTTTAATGTTATTTGTTTCGTTTTGAATGTACCGTAAGGGTTGGTTTCATGAAGTAAAACTCACGTAACCATGCAACTGTCTGTTTATTTCAATAAAACATCAAATTTACACTGGTTTTTTTTATCAGTGTTTAGAACCACAGTCGTGTAATTTAACTCCAGATATCCACCACCTTAGGGTATATATACAGTGAACCCTCGATAACTGGGACTGAAAGAGGGGAGAAGCTGTCCGAGTTACGATTTGTCTGTGTTATCGAGGGGCGTCCGGGGAGGAGGGTTAATCAGTCATTATCACAAGAAACACGAAGAAATCAGTACGCTATCATTTTTACAAGCAAAAGAGGCGGCAATACATACTGCTTTGTATGTATCAGATTAGGGTAGGCGGTAGTGGGGAAATTATCACTCTAATGTGGAGGACTATAAAAGAATGTCAAACAACTTCGGCAGGTAGTTTCTTTTTTATTTATTTTTTGTGCAACTTCTGGCTGATCCGTTTAATATTTGTGCTATAAGCTGGCACCAAGGCACCCTTCTACCACATGAAAGTTCTCACCCTCTTCTCTCGTCTGGCTGGCGACATTCAGTGTGCGTTCATGTGTGTGAGAGAGAGGTAAGAAATAACTGTTGGAGGTAGGGAGCGAGCGGAAGTAGTCAAGGTCAACCGGTACAGTCTCAACATAACCGCAATATAAACACGACACGGGACCACACGCATCTCACGAGATG
This sequence comes from Medauroidea extradentata, assembly GCA_003012365.1. Taxonomy (NCBI): domain Eukaryota; kingdom Metazoa; phylum Arthropoda; class Insecta; order Phasmatodea; family Phasmatidae; genus Medauroidea; species Medauroidea extradentata. The sequence goes on along the minus strand of PNEQ01124294.1, from coordinate 2,761 downwards.
TTTATGTTGAAAAGTAGCTTAACGTCAGCATGTCGCAGTGTCTGCAGACAGCTGCTAACCTGATAGTTATGCTCCACTCCTACAAAGTTCCGAAGACACAAAAATAATTTTCCTCTTATACCTGAGTTGATACTGTACTGTTATAAACAGTACTTTTAGGTCACTGTATGAAACGTGCGAACACGTTTTAACGCCACGAATTTTTAAAATTTCATTTTATGCATATATGTAAACTGAATCATAAAACGTGTAATTTACAGCGTTATTCTTACACAATTTATCCCACTAAAAAGCGATAAAATTCTTATCATGTTCAACAGAGTTAAATGGGAGTAAAAACAACCAAAAGTAAGGTACAAAAATATTAAAACAATGCACTTAAAATTGTTACGTATAGGACAAGTAACTAAATTACTGTATGTAACAGAAATTTGCTTAGTCGGTTTGTCAACTGCAACTTGCAGCTTTACACCTCACACCACAACCCCTCTTACACTCTACTGGTGTACCATCTGTTTAACATCTCCTTCAGATTTGTATTACCGTATTTACTCGTGTATAATGCGCACTTTTATTCCAAAACAACTGATAAAAATTCAGGAGTGTGCACTATAGATGGAAAATAGAAAAAAACTGTCATGAGAAAGAAAAGGTGGTGGGGAGAGAAGGCTGAGTTGTAAACTGGCGGGTATCAAGCTTGGTAGGCAGATAGAGAGAATGTTGCTCACCGCCTGGTCCCATCATTACTACACTTCCTTTTCTTTTTCTTTACCCCCACCACACCTCTTTTCTGCTGTAACTGTCTCTGCTAAAACCTTATTTTTTTGTTTGCCGTGGCAGGAAAGTTCGTGGGTGGGCGAAAGCAATATGAGAAGTTAATTTAGACGTCTCCTGATAACCATCTTTCCAAGGAAAGGAATAAAAATGGACTGCACTGTTCCCCCCCCCCCCCGGGGAGAAGGAAAGCAAGGCATAGTGGTGGTTGGGGCCCTACAGTCCTCTGCTTGTAGCCACCCCTGCCGCATATTCCTGAGCCTCAGCGTGAGTCGGACAGTAAATAAAAAAGGCAAGCTTGCTCTGCTGTCATGGCACGTTATCTCGTTTTGGGTAGGTCGAGAGAGGGGGGGGGATGCTGGAAGCGGACAGGACACAGCATATAAGAGAGGAGAAGGGGGAATGTTGTCCCGGCAGACGTGAGCTGGCTGCTGGCTGCTAGCGACCTTGGCCGGCTATCTGTAAACAGCTGCGGACACGACTAGCCACTCCCCTACCCTTATTCACCCTCATCCTCTTAGCCCACTGTGAGTCATCTTTCCTCCCTCTTTTCTTTGTTAACCACAATTCTTTCCGTCCTCCATCCAAGCGAATCCATCGTTGCCTCCATAGCCTCCCTCGCACTGCTTCACGATTTTTCTCCCATAATTTTTTACATTCTAGCAATGCACATACATTTTTTTCCCTGGAACTTGTTGCAAAAATCGTGGTGCACATTATACACCAGGGCGCACTATACGTGAGTATATACTGTATTTAGCCATTTCAATTGTTTCCTAGGAAAAATGTTTTTTTTTTTACAGGGCCACTTTATTAGAATATGAGGCCAAGGGCAACGTAAATCTGAGCCTCTCCTCCCCCCCCCTTTTTTTTTTTTTAGTCGAAGTGATAATGTGTGCTTGTAGGCCTCCTTCCATATTTTCTTACATGTTGGCTGCGCAATCATAGATCTGATATCGGTGACGTCTTTATACACATTTTACACTTAAAATATATTTCACAGAAACCAACTCAATAAAAGCCTATTCGTTTTTTTCTCTCCCACTCTCCCATCCTCCTCCTCTACAAGAGTGAGGCCCTCTAAAATGTGAGGCTCGGGGCAAAAGTTGCTCTTTGTTACCCCACCTCCTAGAGGTCTGTCAATCAACTTTTTTGAAATTGAGTCAAATTTTGAATCAAATCACCTTTAATTCTCGAATTTTGAAGCTTTTTAGAATCGAATCACTTATATTTTACTATTATCATTCAGATTACTTTTGTATTGATCAATGAATAAATATTTAAATTAGGACAGTTACTATATAAAACTTAACAAATTAACTTACACAGAAAAAAAATTGGGTATGTGAGCTGGTTCTGTGCCCACCATTCAAAAGCGTTACCAGTTTTTGTTAAACGTGTTGCTGAAAGGTAATAGTGAACGTCTTTTGCTTTAGCATCTGTAAGGGTTTCTTGTGTCTGTAGAGGTAATTTATCAAGTACATACATCCCAAAATGACGATTTTGAAGTTGTTAGTGTACTTGGATCGGATAACACAGTTGTTGCATGTGATTATTCATTCCCATCACATATTACTGATGTTGGGAGAATTAATAATGTAGTAGGTTGGTTTTGCAACTGCTGGGGAATTCATAACAATCAGGGGAAAAAAATGTTTTATCAGCAACTTTATCATCAAAATTTGTTTTACAAAAATTCAATGTGAACAATTATTTACTAACGAAAAGTACAGTAGCACTTCTTGCAAGAAAAATTGGTAGAAATAATAACTTGTGTCATAAGAAAACTACTGTAATGCGTCCTTACATAAAAGTTTGCCGGATAGCTTCAGTCGAGAGTCTCAAGAAGGAAGATACAATTAAAAAGTCAGATTCTCGAGTAAATCACTTGAAGTTTAATGTAGTTTGTCCAAAAATAACTTGTTACAAAAATTTACATTGCTGTATCCCTCGGGATAAGATGTCTGATGCAAGGTTCACTTTAGGC
>PNEQ01124293.1:0-11041 GCA_003012365.1 Medauroidea extradentata | reverse complement strand
CAGGTGTACGGGAGAACTGGCTTGCCACAACACTGTCTGTTTGGACTGGAACTTACACAGGATACTGACAAAATTAAGAGAAAAATAAAAGTGTAAGTCTTTATTGGTAGCAATATCAATATGTCCAGTCAACCGAGTAATGAATTAAAAAAATATGTGGATCCCATTGATTAAGAGAGAAACAACTTTACAGCACAAAACGAAAGCAAACACTCAACCCACCAAAACCAATCAGGATATATGTATGCTGCGCGACCAATCTGGATACAGCTCGTCTCCCATTGGTTGAGCAGGTTAAGGAGTTTTACCCTATTGATTGAAGAGGCTCTCATGGTCGTAGGGACTCACGCGCTACTACTCCACGAGTATAGCTATCCACTTGCTGACAACACTCACCTCACTATAGAGACATCACGACACTACATCACTCCAGCCTAGCTGGAGGGTAACTTACCTCCCCCACCGTTTACACAAACACGTAATTTTATTAATGGCAATAATCTCACTCCACAGCCTTAAAAATGGGTCCGGATCCCAGCTAAAACAGTTACACGTGCCCTGCCACCATTCCAATGATTTGAAACTAGACTGTCGGGGTGAATTTATTTTACAAACACCCACCGAGTTATGGAAGCTTCGGCTTTCGGTCTCGCGACAGCATGGCCTCGGAAGGCACATGCGGAACAGCGGCCAGTTTCCTCAACAGTTGTTGTTTGTTTGTCGTCGGAGGCAGATGTGCCAGCAAGAGCATCAGCAGCAGTAGCAACAAGCAGCGAAACCGACTCGTACCATCTGGCTTCTTTAGTGGTCTACAACAAGTGGTGTGGTGCGGTAGGTAACCTGTGACGGAGACAGATGACATAATGCCCTCAAAGAGGTACGATAAACTCAGACTCTGACGACTCAATTATAGATGTAGGAAACTTTGAGGAGGTAGTCACTACCAACATGTTTACACCTGGCCAGGGCGACATGGTAAAAAACACACACGACACTGTAGCACACAGTAGGTCACTGGTAGGCGAGGGGGCGAGGGCATGGCGACTGCAGGTGATGTCAGTGGCTCGGCCCGCATGTCTCCGCCTGGTAGCGAAGCATCTTGACGTCACCTTGGCTAGAGGAAGTGGCGGTTCAACCGACGCAAACTGTAGCAGGGCTGACAGCGATTGCTCTCAGCACACGAACACCTCCGAGTCCCAGTACTCGGATACCACTCTCCAGGGCCTTGGAGAAGAACAGTTTAGGAAGCCCGGGAGAAAACACACCATTAAATGGCGTAAACTTGAGCTTGGCGCAGCAGAGAAGGATTTGCTGTTGCAGAACGGGTTCCGTGTTTCTGAGGAACCAGCCGAGCTAGTGCGGGAAGAACCCGACTCAAACCCACAAATAAAAATTACACACAACACGATATCGGCCTGTGCCAATATTCATACCTGACAGCAGCATATTGAAACGAGGAGCAAATATGCTGTCAGCATACGAAATTGAGTTCCGCAATACCTACACAAGAGGGAGGGAGCTGAGACTGACAACCACAAACAGGGAAGACTACGAGAGGACCCGCAAACTCCTCTCACAACAGGGTGTACAACACTACACTCACGCCCACTCCGATGATAAGACTCAGCGGTTTGTCATCAAGAATCTGCCGCCCAAGGCGGTAGATATTGAAACTCTCCGCGAGGATATCACCCGCGCGGGTTTCAACATTATCGACCCCAGCAAATTTACTCGGCGCTCACGACACAGCACCCTTGAGGAACCACAATACGAGTCCACTGGCACTTGGTCAGTGACTCTACAACAACAACCAGGAAAATATTTCCTAAAGGTTAAAGCCCTGTACTATACAGACACCTCGCTGAATCAAATGCACAGGCCCGCACAGATTTGTTCAGTGCACTATGGACCGTGACACCGAGCCCGTGAAGTGCCTGAACTGCGGGGAGGAGGGTCACCATGCTGCGGACAAAAGCTGCAAGAAATTCCATGCCATCGTCGAGAGCCGCAAAAAACAGACCCTGCTGTCACCACTACAACACACTACACCACCACAGACAAACTCCATTGAGCAGTTCCCAGAACTGCCAAGGGCACCGCGCACTGAAACATCACGAGGGCCCATGGTTCAGCTCCGGACCGTATGCCAGACGTAGCAGAGACAGGCAGAAGCTGACAGTGGTCAGGCTGCAAGCAGTCAGGCCGCGGGCGGCAGACGCGAGCCAAAGCAACCGGTAGTGGGCTCGGCTTCGGGAGCTGAGCCTTCGATGACGAAGCCGGAAATCAACAACATGACTGCACTGCACAGCAACAGCTGTCCGCTATTACTAGAAGCACCTTCGCAGTCCCAAACAACTACGGGGCTCGACGTACACACACTAAGTGACATCCGCGAATTTGTTGAAATACTTCGTGAAGTACAATTCCACCAACTCATTTTATTCTACGAACAGATCATGCATCATTACGTTGGTTACTGAACTTCAAAAACCCAGAAGGACAGATAGCTAGGTGGATGCAGCACCTTCAAGAGTACGATTTTTAAATACAGCACAGACCAGGGCGCTTACACAACAATGCTGATGCACTGTCCAGGAGGCCATGCGAGCCAATGTGCTTTCATTGTGATCGCCAAGAAGGGAAGGCTGGGAAGACACCAACTGCTAGGATAACAAGAATCCTAGAGCCACGGCGCCGAGGAGTGAGTGGGAAGGGGGTGTCCTAGCTCCGCCACCACAGTATCGTACTACACCGCCCAGCCAGACAGTCGCGGCTCGCAACACTATATATATATATATATATATATATATATATATATATGTGTGTGTGTGTGTGTGTGTGTGTGTGTGTGTGTGTTGCATATTTAGAGCCCAGATATCAACAATGTTTCCTAGCACATAGCCGTAGATTTGAAGTGTTTAGTCACTTCAAAAAAATATTTTTCAAATGTCAAATTTCAATAATAAATTCTTAGAAATAATATAATTCTGCGAACAGACTTTCAAACAAATTTGGTTTGCTAAAAACGTCCTGCAATTTTTTTAATTTTAGACTACAAAAATTTAAAATTTTAATAAACGTTTTGCAAAATAATGTATATATTAGTGTAAATTTTTCGAAAATATTTACTATGGCAATTTTTAATTATCAATATAACAATTTCTCATTTCGAAGAGTAATATTTCAAATTGTTTAGATTACAATTAATTCTTTCAAAATCTATTCCCTATATAAATTCCGTTACAGCAATACTTAAGGGTGCACGGCACAAAAAAATTCGTAATTCTGTTACTAATATTTTTCAACACTTACACATTACACATGTGTTTACCTCAAATGAGATATTTTATCAGTTCCGTAGATTTCGTACAAGCGCGTGTCAATGTAGGGATGCGAATTTTATCCAATTTTTTAGTAACATATTACGCGTATAGATATATTTATTAATTTATGTATGTGTGCGTGCGAGTGTCAAGTAAATAAATTAAATTTTTTTTCCGTGTAGCAGATCTGTAAATTGTAGACTGGCTTTCAATAGAATACAAGCGGAGCACGCTTTCATATATATATATATTATATATATATATATACATATGCATAAATATATATACACGTTTATGCGTATATTATGAAAATAAACGTTACCACCAAACGTAAATTAAGTGTGAAACTTTTACATCAAATACAACGTTGTTTCTGATGCCAATGTAACTGTATTGAACTAAAAAATCCAACACATGTTTCTAGTTAATAGACAAAAGTTTAAATAAATAATACTCAATTTCAAAACATAGGGCATAGGGTAAAAAGGTTTTACTAATTTTATAACACAATGGCTGGGATTGACCTTACAATTTTTCATTTTGGATTCTAGAAGTTCTATTACGGGGGATATGTATCTTAAATTCTGCAGTACAATTTATAAGATGCATTAAATTTACGAACTGCTAAATAAACCGGTATTTGTGTAGAATAACTACTTTCAGGAATATAATACAATTTGTATGTATTTTAGTAACACTCACGCGTTCATAATTTGTAGTTTGTTGTGATTTCGGAAAATCATAAATACAACGGCATCGAAATGACTGGCGCAAGAAACTACTACAGGTTTCCCATAAAGCGAGTTCATTCTTTCACAAATGTTGCACTTAGCTTTGTATACAGAAAATGTACCGTAATTTTGGAGAATTATGTACAAAAATATATAATAATTAGCACAAATACCCAGCATACAGTAAAACACGGCCCTTTATAAACATTAAATACGATTTGAACATTTGCGAGAAATTTTCTCGAAGATGAAATTAACATAGCTTAATGTAGTAAATAAGAATTATCAGATAAATTAATATTACTTTAAAATATAGACAAAATTAGTAAATCTAGCTACACTTTAATTCAGTGGCCGTCTTTCAAGCGAAGTTCAAACTAATACAATGTCAAGACCAATACATAATTATGCCCTACCCTGCCAAGGAACGTAATAATATCATAACGTAAAGTCCGATAAACGAAACACTATAAAATAATAATGATGGAACTCTTAAAAAACATTGGTAGATAACTATAAAACTATCCACACGGTAAGTCTACCCCCGTCTTAGCCCAGCCTTTCGTTAGAAGTTATGTGAACCAATTTAGGTCTGCTCATAACAGCAACGTTTTCTTCATTGGTGAGTAGTGATATGGGGTGAATACGAAGTAGCACAGTAATAAAGTGGTGGGGAAAAACAAAAGATGCCCGAAAATCCCTTTCGACCGATGGTATCGTCTGGGACATATGAAAATACGGGTCCACTGTGCCGGGAATCGAGCACAGATCGCCTGCGTATGTGGCGAGCGCGTCTCTCACTGCGTTTACCGTAACGCCTACCCTGCGATAGAGGAATGTACGTGCGCCAACCAAACCGAAATTTAGGTTTCAAGATAGTTCCTTTAGTAAACAGCGAAACATACATTTAAATAAATACAGCTGACATATTATTTTGCCTTCTCACGAACATCACTGGACGTAGACTTAGTTTCAACGTTTCGTAAAATAAAATATAATGTTAGATGTTTGCGAGGAGCTGGATCACGTTTACAATTTCAAAATTTCTGTAGAGATTTCTTTATTACTACGAATATTCTTATAGAAACCATCTTTGTATATGGTAACTGGATTATAGTGTATAAAAATACATTTTTTCCGTTGAGAATACGATTGTTCAATAATTAGATGATTTATTATGCCTAACAGCTACTTCATGATAAGCTGAAATCACGAATACCATAGTTTCGTATTATTGTGATTAATTGATTTTGTATTAATGGCTTTTTGTTTTATGCACGTTAGATTTCATTTGTGTAAGTGGTTATTTTTTCGCTGTGTGCTTTATATATCTCTAGCAGCTAACAAACATACAAATGAGTAGGAAAACAGACAGTTTATCTCCAAGACCAAGTGAAGAAAGCCAATTAATTGTTATTGCCACTTTGTTATTACTAATTTTTTTGTAAATGGTTTTATATGACTATGAACTACACTAAGTTATGCATGTTTGTTGCAGATGATGAAGTTCGCTGTTATCGGTATTTTCTGCCTCATCGCGTGTTTGATGGTTTGTGATGCCCAGAGAAATAAAACATGTCTTATTAACTTAGACGTAAATGCAACATTAACAGATTTGAGGAATGGCTCATTTCTTCTCAATATTTTGAATGGACTTGGTAATATTTTGAGTATCGTTCCGGTACTACCTCTTGGACTTAGTGCCACAGTATGTCTCTAGTAACAAGGCTGTGTTTCAAGACGTAGCTTTACGAAAGAATTGACACATCTAAGTTTACAACTTTGTAACAATTATGAATAAATAAATTGATGTAAAATACTATTTTGTGTCTGTGTCTGTCTTTCTCACAAAATGTAGTTGAGAAATCATACCAGTTACTCAACACTGAAAGTGATTCTATTAAAAATGTTCCCATTAATTTCAGCAACAGCCTTTCCTGCAATGTAATCGTGCTCTGCCGTTCGCGACACGCAACAGGTCAGTTCACACATCTCTTAACTCTTCCTCATCGTACATCTTCGTTCCTGTACTTAAGCCAACCTCTGCACAATGTGTTGCTATGTTAACTAGTATAAGTGATGTAGAATTTTGTTCCATGGGTTTATGGATAGACTTATAGTCGGTTTGACTGTTTCAAACAAATTATACTTCAGTTTACCAAATTTTTTCCTCTGTAGGATCGTTCGGGAGGTAAGATGCTATGAGTGGAAACAGTGCACAGGCGTAAGGCAAAAAGTTTATGAAAATTATGAAAGTAGTGTAGGTAGACCAACAATTTTAGATTTACGGTGTTCAAAATATAACCCAAGCGAAATTAACCTATGTTCCAAATCTCAGGCCAAAATTTCAACTCATAATCTCTCGATAAACTACTGCAACTAATATTTTATGTGTATATAGGTAAAGTAATGTGTGAAGAACACACTTTTGAGGTAGTATTTAGTAAATTAATTATCGTGTACGAAATGTTTTTTTTTTTTTTAAATCCGGCTCGATATTCCGCATTGTACACTGTGGTGTCTCTAACAGAATAATTTTAATTTGATGTAAAGTAGTATTTTCCTTTAATGTTATTTAAGGATTTAATATTTATGTGGTGTCTATTTGCCAGCGCTCTAATTTACCTTAATTTAATTATTTATTTAATATTTACATTCCTTACGGCAAGTCACAAATAGAAGCGTAATATTTTTAATGTAGTCTCATGTGCGAGTGCTATGAACAGTCTCCGCAAAGTAACCACGAACTTAAGTCTATGTGGAATAATGAGAGAGAGAGAGTAGAGTATTCGATAAATGGTTGCAAAAATTAAGAAATGTTAATAACCCCATTGAAGGGAACTGATGTGTTATATATTGTTCAGGCGTGGTGTACGAATTAGCAGCAAAACATATGTTTTCTTCAAAGTTGTTAATTTTCTTGTACCTTTCACGCCAACCTCTAAGTTTACGAAATACGGTAAACCGTGTCGTAAGGTGGTTGCTGAAATCTGCAATCTGCCCTTGCCTGAAGATACCCAAGAAGATCGAAACACGAGAACGTCATTCTTATCTTGAACCGCCTTACGGTTTTCTTGTTCTATGCAAACTCTTTAAAATGCAAGTAGTAGAAGGAGTCAGTTATAACAGAAATTTTACTGCGCAGACGCGGGGCTACAAATTATCTCACTGAAAACACCCGTTTAAGGTACAAAAAAAAAACCCTTGACTTTAATACAAATACTTACTCACGACTGCAAAATTTAACCACACAACATTTACGAATAATGTTTGAAACAACATGTAATAACTGCTGCAACTATTCAAGCTTTAATTTGTCATCATTTGTAAGAAAAGCATTCGCTAACATAAAAAAGGGAAGGTAGGTACATAAAGAGCAATCTCTGCACAGCTGTTAATACACTGCTAGCAGTGCTGGGTGGCTGCCTTCATAACTGAACACCACTGGCGGGAAATTTAAGAAGCTCCAACGCAAAAGTGGACCATATTCCATTTTATTTAAGATCTAACTAAATTGTGTGAATTTTTAAAAACATTTGTACAGTACTATATACACTTACAAAAAACATATATTTGTATACGTAAGCTAATCAATACGTGTACACATAAGTGTATTTATGTGTATTGAACAGGGGTTCCAGAATATTTGAACTCTCCATTATTTAGACAATACCAATGCACAAACAATAAAATAAATACGTTTCAGGTAAATATTGCTATTCCATGTAAAATTATTCTCTCTTTTTGTAACTTGTTGAAATTTTTGAAATCTTTTTAGAAGTGTGAACATATCATATGACATAACGTTCACTGAGATACCTTGCATCCCCACCACTCCCACACCTCTAACACCACACCTGGTTATTTATCTCGCCAACAAGAAACAAACTAAATTAATAAATATATCTTCAATTGCACAAATAAAATTACATGCTTGTTATCAGTTTTGATCATTAATTGTTGTTGTAAACACACACAAAACCCCCTAACAAACAACCACAATGTTTGGAGTGTAATGATTGTCATTCAATTACAATACAGATAAAAGTTACAAAAAATGTTTACAGGCCATCAAACTTAAAATGAATGATTATTAAACACATGTGAGGTACAAAAAAAAAGCAACTGAAAACACAAATGAGATATAGTATGAAAAATAGCATATCAGTAAACACATGAATATATATATTTTACTTTAGACTTACAACATTTCTGTAATTCATACAGTTAACAGAAACAATTTTATTTACGCAGTATATTACCGAAATTCCACATCACACAAAGTGTTCAGTCAAGTTCATTAACTAGGGTACAAAATTATCCACTCGGAAAATGTGACACACCCGAATCTTGAAGCGGCGACATACATATATAGAGCTTAATGTTAAACGTCAATGTCCTTGCAATGATAGGGACAAAATAATAAAATGTACATAGAATGTAAAAATTTCTTATTTGTCTTCTTGGTAGGTGTGAAGTAGGTGAAGTATATTTTTAAAATATTAAACAGTCATTTGTACCATATTAAAGAAAAATATTAGCCTTACATGTTTTCATTGTATGGGGATTATTATTCCGGATTTAACTTGAGTCAAAAAAAGTTATATATGTAGCTGCACTATAAAAAGTTATTGAAATACCTTACGTGCCAGTTATAACATTAGATATCACAGTTATGTGCTGGCTTATAAGCATTTAGTACCATAAAATAGGAGCAGCTTTACAATGTTTTAAACTCGATAAAAAATTTTGTTTAAAAATATTTTAAGTTCATTGGACATACTAAAATATGTAGCTTTAAATATGTGCATAAAAATTTGAAAAAAAAAAAAAAAAAAAAAACATTATCTCATATTTCGCTTTGTTTTTACATTTTAACAAAAATATAAAAAAAACTCTTTAAACTTAGATTATTTGAATTTGTGGTAAAACTATAGGACTTGTGATAAATATTAGAGGCAAATAAATAGACAAAAATTAAAATAGCTCCCCAATTTAAAAAAATAGAAAATAAAATCGGACGAAGGGAAGCAGAAATACAGCCGGCTCTTTTAGTGAAATGACAGACGTTTTGAAATAGTGACAAGTGTTTTTGGTAACCCCGGACATATAAGTAAGGTAAGGTTATGTGGCTTTACGTTTCGTCAACACCGAGGTCATTAGAGACGGTCACATGAAACGTCATAGAAAGTAGAGGAACTGGAAAAGGAGTCGGTCATGGCCTTTGTTAAGGAACAATCCCATCATTCACCTGGAGTCATTTCGGAAAACTGTGTGAAACGAAACTAATAATGTCGGAGTCAGGGATCGAACACGGATCCACATCGCTCTCTTTAGAGGTACAGGAACACAACAAAATATGGTTCTAGCTTCTTCACGATGGAGCATATGAAATACTCGAAGGGCCCACATTATGACGGCCCCGCGCTGGGATATCTGGACCCGGAGACGGGTCCGTGGTGGTCGAGGTGTCAGACCTCTCGCTTCCCACCACGGCTATCCGGCTTCGATTCCCGGCAGGATTTTCGCATATGAGAATCGTGCCGGACGATGCCGTTCGGCGGGTTTCCTCGGGGATCCCCCGTTTCCCCCGCCCTTTCATTCCGGCGCTGCTCCATACTCACCTCATATCACCCCACACCAATTCTAAAGACCTCTTTGTTAAGAGGAGTCCTCGACTGGCGCATGGACGGCGTTGCAGCGTGTCACGCGCATACATTTTTACGCAACACCGCTTAAGTTATTCATATTATGTTTACGTACGAAAAGAACACAAGCTTGAAACAATGCTTCTATTTTTTTCAAAAATTCAGCACGCTTGTTATAAACATGATATACGGGCCTCTCAAAATGGCTAAAAACGGGTTTTTTAGACTGTTGTAACTCCGAAAATATTACCTGAATTCGTAAAGTGCAAAACGAGAAGCATGCGTTGGTCTTTACTGAAAACTATTCAAAAATAAAATATTGGGGCTACCGCTTAAAGTCCCATAGTAAAAAGACTACAACGGAAACCTTGCACGCCAGTTTGGTGCGCTGCTAATAGAGGCGATATGCTTCTCGTCAAGCGTGGGACACTGGCTCTTATCGGTACGCTGTTACCACGCGTCAAAGGTGGAAATTTGACACTGCGAAGGACTCCTCTTAAGCGCTGACCTAAATCTCTAACTTTCACTAGACTGGAGTCGCTGCAAGTGTCTAGGCAGCCTCCCACTCTTCTTGACGACTCAAAGACGCGAGCCAAAGGATCATCCCAACACGGCCAATGAGCTGGCTCAGAAAAAAATTCCTGTTATAGTGAATTATATTGTAGGTAAAGGAATTTTCATAATGTTTATAACATGAAATTTTTCATATTTTAACTATGAATTGGTCGTCTGAAGTAGGTACGAATGAACTGCAGCGCGACGTGAAGACGCTCGATGCGACGAAGGCGTGCTCTTGTTAGGAAACCACTAAGTGGATTCTCTGGTTATAATTAACAGGAAAGCCGTGTCAAACGTGACTTCTTATTTTTCTGTTACAAGTGTCACCCCGTCGTCGTCCCCATGACAAAGTGGACGTATCGATGCGCTTATTATCATTCGTAATTAATTATAAATAATAACAGTAAGACTTTGTACCGTCTGAATACTTTGATCTTGAACACTTGCGACAAGCGCCCAAAAGAGAAAAAGAAACTTAGATGTGTAATGCTTAAATCACAATAGCGTGACGCGAGTAAAATAACTTGTCAACCATTCAGCGTCGAGGCGTACGCACTACCGTTACAGAAGTTATTTTATTCACGTCGTGCACTTCACCACGTGTCTGTTGCGCTATTGTGATTCCAGCATAAGGCATGTGTCCGCGAATTCAGAAACACTCTCCAGAGTTTTATAGAACTTGGGTGACATTAGAGAAGCGAGTCCGCATAAATCGCGACTAGGCCACTTGATTTCAATGGCGCAAGTCCGCGAATTGTTTGCCCGTCTATTTAGACTGAGT
>PNEQ01124292.1:0-29987 GCA_003012365.1 Medauroidea extradentata | reverse complement strand
GTGTATTGCACAATTTTTTTTTTCTTTGGGACTTCAAGCAGTGATCCGATTATTTTAACTGTGTAAAGTGCTGTGTAATTTCAAATCAATGTTTCTAAATTTGTATTTTACAAATCAGGTATTTTCTTCTCAAAGCAGTCTGAGAAATTTGATTTATAATATTCCGTAAAAAACTGTATTGCCCTGCTATTAGAATAGCTCAGCAGTAATATTCGTGCTTAAGTTCATTGTAGGTTACTTTAAGGAAATAATTATTTTGTTTAATTAGATGCTATACTACAAAATGATATTCTTAATATCACAGAAAGTATTTTAAGTAAAGAATTCCTAAACAAACAAGACATTGCTTTTTTTAATTAAAAAATCTGTACAACTAGATTTCTTTTACGCAAAAGACAGCCTTGAAGATAGTTTTTCTTTTTTTGCTGTATAGAGTTTTGTGTATCGGTAACGAATAGTATTTTTTGTAGTAAGAAATTGAATTTCGGCCTATATTTTACTGTTGCTTCATTTGTTCAGTTCTATTTAAATTTTATTCATAGTAAGAACCCTAAAAAAATGACGTATTTGCATGACGCCTCGTCGCGTCATGCTGCAATCACAATAACGTGGCAGACGCAACGCGAGGTTCACGACACAAACATAATAACTTGCCAGCTAATCAGAATAAATGTTTTTGCGACGTCTACGCGACAAAAATCGTGAACGCGACAAGAACTCCGAATAAAATATGTTTCGATTTTATTCGTTTTGGGAAGGAGACTAAGCTAAGAAAAGGAATTATATTTTGTGCCCAATTGTTGGTGAAACTGGAGAGTTGGTAGTGAATATAATTTTTTTTTCACGACCGATTTTGGCTTATTACAACAAACAAATGCAAACTTGTATTGGTGACTTCATTTTCTAATTGTTTTTAGTGCAAGCAGGAATTTAAAATTTGTAAATATATTACATATATACGAAAAAATATAAATACTATAAACACATACTGCTGTCGTACAGCATTTAAGTATGTATTGGCGAAGCAACTGTTTATACTTTATATATATATATATATATATATATATATATATATATATATATATATACAAATATATACACACACACACATATATATATATGTGTGTGTGTGTGTGCGTGCGTGTGCATATTATTATAATTAATCTTTTGGCCCTTAGGGACAGTGTTTGAACTTGAATGTCTCATTATAATTCAATTTTCACTTATTTCTCTTCTTTCTCTTCTCATCCCAAAATCTCTTCGTTCTCTGACAGTGCTCCTGTTTTATTTTTTTTCTGTCAACATTGTTCCTGTTTTCTTCTGTTCATTTACTTTATTATAATATTATAATATAATATAAATGTTATTATATATAAAATTGTACGATATAATTTTTCGCGCGGCAAACGTAGTGTTGTTTGCAATCACGACCATTTTTAGACTATTGTCGTGCCCTTCGCGTCGCATCCGTCTCGCTATTGTGAATCCAGCATCGCTTTGGTGTTGGAAGGAACCAAGTCAGCAGCCCAAGGACCGTGACCCTATAGCTGCTATGTTTAGAGCCGCCGAGAGAGATGGAGAGAGAGAGAGAGAGAGAGAGAGAGAGAGAGAGAGAGGCGGGAATATTATTTATATAAGTAGTGCAGCCGCAAATGTGCGCGCCAAATGAAAGCAGCTGATTCACTGGCCGTGTGTCACAGCGCGCGACTTCCCACGAGGTGATCTGAACCCCTCCTCCCCCTCCAACCATCAGCCTTGTTACAACCCCTCCCCTACCTCGTAACTTTGCTTCTCCTTATTGCGTTGGAGTTCTGTCGTAGCTGTGAGATCAAGGGAGGTAGTATTTTCACACGAAGTGAAGTGTAGTAAACTTGCGCCACCCTAGCGAGTTTTTGCCGCAGCTTTAACGATCTGTCTCACGAAGGATGTTCCGTTTATAATAGCTGCTAAATATAATTTCAGACACATTTCCACTGCAGTTTATCACCACGTTTTCAGTAACTAGCTTTCTTTTCTACTAGGTGCAAATTTTGCAGTCGATTTTAAGGGCCCGTGTCATTTATTTTGATGACGTTTTCTTAATTCCTTCCTGATTAAAAATTGGGCAATATTAAACTGAAAGTATTTCAGTCGGGATGTAGCTAATGACTTTACCTTTCATTGCGATCATTGTATTCGAAAAATTAAAGTGTGACTATGAAATTATTAAGTTAATTTAAATTTTAATATAAAAATTATATCTCACCAAATAATAAACACATAATAACTCCCAGTGCAGATTTCATCCTATATTACTAGAGACACTGGAAATTCGCGAAAATATTTATCATAGTCTCCAATATATTGTAGCATCTCAATCGTGACACGTGTGAACAGTTTTATGGCAAATCACACATGTTCTGTGTTAAAACTGTACAGTTCTAATTGGTCCTGTTGAAGAGAGACACAGTGCTTCATATAAACGATAGTCAATATAGGTGCAAAACCGTCAGTGTTATACATAGCATGTTGGAGCCTAGCAAACAATCAACTTTTCCCGCGACTTACCAGTGTCTCTATATATTACGTAACAAACAGTAACATTTAGTGATTGTATAAGGACAAATTGCCAGTTATTCGCAATATCCATCATTTATTAAACAAAAATTATTATTGTTAACAAAATAAGTGACGCAGCCTCTTAAGCTAACTTCCCGATGAACTAAAGACTTGAAACTTTAAAAATTGCTCAGAACTACAAGGCTATGCAACACGAACTTGCTTTTTCGTCTGACGATTTGGTATAAATTTTGCTTATTTAAAGGCAAAATTTCATGCAAGTCTAGAAAGCATAAAATAATAATTTAATATAAAATAAAATTTATACATCACGTTTTTAAAATGGACTAAAAAGAATAAAATAATTTCTCGTACGAATATATTTGTAAGATTTAAAACTAATGAAGTGGGGAGTATGCAATACATAATCGATTCACAAATATAGGCGTTCTGGTTAAAGTTAGCACAGTTTAAAGTTTTCTTTTAGCCGTTTCGCAGCCATCTTTACTATATTTATTATGAAAACTTCCAGGTAACTAAAAATCAATGTAAACTTTCCTACACTCTCAAAAGTTAGCTTCTATTGGCCAAATAAAATATATTTTTAATTAATTACATGTTCTGGTGAGTGCTCAGTTTACAGTGAACAGCCTATAACAAACAATTTCATTGCACTGCAAATTATATGAACTGCTCAGTGAGTTTTATCAACAACAATTATTCTGCATAATCTACTGCGTGCTTCTCAGGTTTTTCGTTAAAAATGATACAAGTACAATCATAAGAGAAAACTATTTACACGTTTTAGTCCGTTTAAAATAAACTACATTAAATAAATGAAGAGCAGAAGTTCCAAACGTTCTAAGTGCCACTTTTTGTGAAAGTTACTTTTTCCCAGGAAATGGTGCTATATGCCAATGCCGACAACCTCAGTACGTTCTATGTGCCTCCCACCATTTGTTTGTTTTTTACAGGAGTTCAAAGATAGCATTTTTGTATGTCATAAACTTATGAGCTATTAGTTTTTTGCTGTTCCTGAAGAATTTACTTTTCGGCACTTAGAACGTTTGGAACTTCTTTTTTTTTTTTTTTTTTTTTTTTTTTTTTTTTTTTTTTTTTTTTTTTTTTTTTTTTTTTTTTTTTTTTTTTTTTTTTTTTTTTTTTTTTCATTTAATAATTATTTTTGTTTACAACTGTGCAGTGGTGGCTTGAGTAAAGTTAGCAGGCAGGGCACAAGACCATGAAATATGTACCGGTTACTTATTGTGTTATTACCATACAGTAATAAGCGGCACCTACATCCCAGCGTCTCAGTGGCTCTGCAACTAGTGCCCTACCTGGTAACAACCTACGAGCCGCCACTGTAACTGTGAAAACTGAAAACGCTATTGAAGGTGAAATAGTGTAGGCAGCATGAAGTTCTTTGGTGTGTGTGTATGTATGTATATATATATATATATATATATATATATATATATATATATATATATACATATACATACGTACACACACACACACTGCGTACACTCGAAGAGTTTTAAGGATATCTGGTACACGTACACGGGGTAATGTAACCAGGGATGGTATTATGTAACCTCTACAACCTTCTCATGTAGAGAATGTGAAGATCCCTGGGAATCAGACATCACACTGGCATTTTGCGATTCTGCCTTGCTTAAACTGCGAAGTTGAGAAACCAAAGAAATTCCTAGCAGCATTTTCACTTATGGGCATTCGTGTCGGGAAAAACCGTAATTTTAAATTTGTATGAAACAGTGTTAGTTACGCAAGACGTTTTTTGGCAGCTTATTTACCCTTTACAAAAAATTTGCTCAGTTTATTATTTCATAGCAGTATTTCGAAGTCAAAATTTACACGCTTCTAATTTTATCAACAGCGAAAAACAACTTACATAAACCCAGTACAATTTTTTCTTATAATATAATAAATACAGCAAAATTTCATTTCGAAAATTTTTAAATACAAAAAAAAATGCGTTACGTTATCATGTACTTTGAGCCCGTGAATGTGAATTATTTAATTACGTTATGTTCATTGGTTTTCGAGGAAGATAGAAGTAAATGAAGAAAAGATTTTGAATTCCAAATGCTAATCTGGCTGTGGTATATATTTTGTAAATGGAAAACGAACTCCTAAGTATCGTATACAAAGTTCACCTTAATGACAGCCAGTACCAAAAACTCAAAAATCCTTTTGGCAGTTTTTTTAATTGTTTTCAGCATGTTGAACTATTTATTTTCAATGCAGTAGATAATATGGTTTTCCTAATTTTGTAACTAACGAAATGTAAGAAAATTTACCTACTAACCGAAACCGTAAAGTTTCTTGCCATGGGAAAAAAATCTGCTTTACTGATAAAAAAAACAACTAAACGAAACTTCTGAACACGCTTATGACATCTACTCTCTAAGCTTAAACAAATTATCATCGCTAAAACAGTATACACGAGGGGACATGGCCTTGAAAGTTCTAACTGGAAACGTTTGTAATTGAAGGCTGTGAAGCGCAGGAGTAATAAGGGCGCTACACTGTCCCAGTGTTTATACACGCAGCTTTTCGTCGTTTCGAAAAATTGCAGCAAATGTCACTGTAGAACACTTGTGTTTGTCACGGGGAACCAAGTTGTGAGGTAAAACAACACGAAATGCAGTTTTTTAACTTTATTGCAGGGCTTGGAAGAGTGTTTATAACACACGAAAACATTTTAAAGAACTTAATCCCTGTCCTCTGAAATAAGTTTTTCTTAACTTGATTAGTGACAAAAGTATGCAGCAAGTAATCGTTTCACTAATGACGTGTATATATCATAGACAGACTAAATCTTAACTATACCGACACCATTTAGAAGGTGATTCCTGAAGACAAACTATGTCGAAAACATACAGACTATGTATACACACACGACTTAATGCCTTAAGTTAATCAAGGGCGTTACGCGCCTTTAAAGTAAGATATTTAGAATTATTTTATGTACGTAAACTTGTAACATGAAACTAAGTAAAATTAAAGACCACTTTTTCGTATAACGTTACGTCAGCGAAGCTGTTGTATGTTTAAATTGTGTAAAATAATCAAAATAACATAAATAAAAACAGTAGAGACCATTGTAGTTGTTAGAAAAATGGTACCCGTGAAATGTAATCAACATTACTTGGTACATTAAGAAAGGAAAGGATGACAGGTCCAAGGCAGGTTGCCTTTGTGTGACACTCCAAGCGCAATGGTTCTCGTTGAAATTCATTGTGTAGTCTTTTCAAATGTTCGTTTATAACGCCTGTCGCTATGCAATCCGTGTAATGTACGCTAGGCGGTCTGTCTACTACACTGGCGCAGTGCTCTACACATACGTACAATGCATTTAGGCTGTGTAAGTCGTGTCAATTACGACACATTCGCTGAGCAACAACTGGGAAACAATATCAACAATAATAATGACTTATCATAAACAAAAATACGAACACAACACTGTAAATTACAGACGTTTGTTATATGTACCGCCATCGGTACGATTTAATGTCCACAGAACGTGTTACACCATTATTCAAAGATGCGACATGGGATGTCGGCGCACAGCTGGCAATTCAGTAGGAAGGATTGTAAGGTTCTCCAAAACATGCTTCGTGCGTTCGAAATGAAACTATTTTACTTAATTATTTATACATGGTAGTATGTAGTACTGTTATGCTCATAAAGTCGTCAAAACGTACCACCTACAGAACTGAACGTAGGCTCCGAATTACTAGTTTACCCCAGTCTGTGCCATTTGGTGTTGCAACAGACTCTACTTGAGAGAGACGCCATAGCGATGGCCACTCAGAACCTTCCAATTTAGGGGCAGGCAACCGTGGCTTACGTCTAAAAAATCTTGTTCGTGGAGTAGATTATCAGCAGAGGTGATGGTATATCGCGATAATAAGGGAGTTGCATGAAATTTAAAATTAGTTGAAACGTATGTCTTATTAAATATAAAGAAGAAAGAAATATGAACACAGCAAAAATAATTTTTCCTCCAAACACTTTCGTTTAGACATGCGACGCAAAATAAAATCATGAAAATAAGAACTGACGCGGCCGTGTATGTGAACGGCTTTTGATTGGTCCACGTCATCAGCCGGCGTGGAAACGTAATCACTCGTGTTCCTTCATCGGCGATAACACATAATGGCGGTGAAAGTCTGTATTAAAATATTTCGTGCTTCGTGCATGCCGTAACGTATGATGGCATTGTCTGACGGGTACGTTAAAGCCCAGTACAAACATTTTACCGAAGGTAGACGTATTTATGATATGCAGTTATCTAAAAAAACAACGAATGCTACACTGTAACCGAAATGAGAGGCGCCAAGGGGTTTATATGGGTAGACGAGTTTCTAATAAAAACATTTAAATTCACTCTGAGGCAACTGCGGATGTCTTTAAAATAGGTATGTCATAGATCGTATTGAATAATAAACAACGATGAAGCTAAATCAATTGTGTCACCGTTCACAAGAGACAATAATTTGGCTGCATATCTCTTATGATAAACACACACAATCGTTATACCAGGCAGTATTTACAGTAGACCAAGGTTGGTTGTTATTGTCTTCTGTAATAAACGCAACAAATCAATAGAAACATTGTCTAAAAATGAGTAGGCCTACGATGAACCTTCTCCTACCAGGCCGTCACAATGCACGTTTCCATACGGCGAGAATCTTGCTTCATTAGTCTACACTTAGAAATTTTTATTTCATGTCGTGACAAATTGTTGACATACTAACCACTTCCCTAAATCAAAAGTAATACCCGGCAATTAATGTTGGCATGTATAAGCTACAGAAAAACGAAGTAGGCCGATATGCATATGGGAGCATGGTTAACAAGTAGGCCTATATAAAAAAACTGTAACTATATAATTTGATGATTGATAGCACTTGTTCCATTGAACTGTAACATTCCTTAAACGTTCTGGAGAAATTCGCATGGATATATGTTATTAACACACATTTCTGAAAAATTAACAAAAAGCTTAGGCCTATCTTTATCAAGGAAACCAAATTTTACTTTAGGCTAGTAAAAACGTATGTACCCATACGAACGTACGAATAGTACAAAAACACTGTAATACCTAACCAATTAAACGTAATATCAATAAACAACATAGTTATTTTCATTTTAAAAACTAATTTTCCCCGAATTGTCTTAGGTTAGATCTGCATGGTAAAACCTCAAATTCGTATCGCAGTTACCTCAACTAGGAGGGAAAAAATTAAGCACGAAACCATGACAGTGTATAATCTAACAAACGTCTCTATTTAAATATGTTCGTAAGTTGACCTTGGAATGTTATTTCTTATTTACTCACAAGTGGTAAGATAAACCACAAGGCCCATTGACTTGCATTAATAATATAGGAGAACAGAAACGTAAAATTAAAAGCTTACATAGACTCCTACAAATATGTGATTCTAACATAATACAACTATATGAATTTAATAAACGGGCCTACGGTTTCATTAAAATCCTTGAATTTGTTAAAAAAAAAAAAAAAAAAGAACTTTCTTGTAAGCCTATTCCCATGCGAGGCTAAAATAAGTAGACCTAGACCTACAAATGACCTTCTGATAGTAAGTTATTCGCACTATACACTGTTTTTGAAATATAACAATTCGCCAAAACTGTGCACACTTTTTAAAATTAATAAATACATAAAATCATTTCGAACTGAGTACTAGGGCATATGACATGTTTAAGGGCTGAATAACTCCAGTAACTACATTACTTAGTAGGCTAAAGACATGGTTTCAGTATTTGTACATAACATTTGTATGCCTTAGCATGACACACAAGACAATGTTTCTTAATTCTTAACAATTATTTTTATACTTGGTCTACGTACTTGAGATTACAGGTTAAGCCACAGGCATGTTTGAAATTATGTTTCCCCACTTTATGACCCCTCTTTTTGCCATTACTTTCAATCAGAAAAAAAACTCTTAATGAAGCAAAAATTACAATAAACTTTAAAATCATACTAGTTAGAAAAATTGTGTTGTAGGCCTAAATCTTTTTCCTACTTCGTAGAACAGCAAAGCCTTCCGTTCAATACACTTTCAAAAAATTATCGATTATAGAATATTTGATTTATTAAATGCGGGTTCGTGTCAACATCGAAAATATTATTTTAGTGTGATTATAATAATATTTGGCGTTTGCAATGTTTATATATTTACATCTAAGACAGCTTTAAATACAGACACATGACGTTGGGGTTTCATTACCGAGTTCCTTAAGTTACATTTAACATAGCTATAAATAAATCTCCAACCACATTAAATAAATAAACTATACATATCACAACCTAAATAGCTATAAATTCCATTTGCACTTAACGTCAAAATGATCTTCGCAACAGTACAAACATTCACGTCTCGGCGCGCAGCTTTGAATCGTTTTGTTTATTTGTGACATATTAAAAATATTCTACGGGATTCCGAAATGTGGAAATAAAGGCACAATTACACGGTTGCCTGAAAAAGGTCATGATTTACTTATGATTATCAACAAAAATATCCCTTAAGGGCTCGGTCTAACACAATTTTCATCATCATTATTTTATTTTTCATATGTACCAGATATTTTTTCTTATTTTAGGCACAAAATGTGACTAAATTTGGCTCTTATGAAATTTTTCATCTCTCATATTTTTCGCGTAATGGCTTGTTAGTCATATTTTGCATGTTTCCGTTTTAACGACTACACTACAACCAACTGATATACCAAACTAAAAAAATATCACCGTGGATAAAGACATTACAGGCTACAATAACATGCTCATAAAATTAAAGAATAAAAATTATTTGTATTTTAAAAAAAATATTGAATTTTTAAAATTTGTATTTTCAGTTTCAGCATTTTTTTAATTCAAATATTTTTATCCTTTAATTTTATGAGCATGACATTGTAGCCTGCAATGTATTTATCCACTGTAATTTTTTTGAGTTTTGTTTATCAGTTGGTTTTAGTGTAGTCGTTAAAACGGAAACATATAAAATATGACTTTAACGAGCCATTATGCGAAAACTATGAGAAATGAAAAAATTTCGTAAGAGTCAAATTTAGTCACATTTTGTGTCTAAAGTAAGAAAAAAAGTATCTGGTTCAAATAAAAAATTTAAATGGTGATGAAAATTGTGGTAGACCGCGCCTTAAGGGTGTTCAAGTGCGGTAAAATCATAATTTTATATTTCTATGAAATAGTGTTAGTTTTATAGACTATACTTTTAAGTACAGTTTCTTCTTACAAAACAATTCTAGCTCGCATAGTTTTCTCATAACGGTGCGTCAAAGTCAAAATTTGCATGTTCTGCTGCCATGAAAAATGTGAAAACCATTTGACTTACGTAGGTAAACTAATTCATGGTGACATAATATGCTAGGGCTACGTAATAAAGCACTTAGAAAATATCCCACGAACTATTTTTATATTTTAAAAAGTTTTTGAATTTCCAGCTTTTTTCTGTACTATATTAACCTTTCTAAAAAATTCAAAATATTTCGTTGTGGATTTTAAAATGTTGTATTGCAGAGCTCATGGGATGTTAGTTCACAGTGAATTAATTTGTTTAAGTTGGTCAGTTTGTTTTCACTATTTGCATGGCACCGTAACTAGCCAGTTTCGACTTTGACACCCCGTTATGAGGAAACTATGAGAGCTTAAATTGTTTCGTAAAAGTAAATTGTACTCACAAGTATCGTCTACAAAACTAACAATATTTCATAAAAACATAAAATTATGATTTTATCGCACTTGAACACCATTAAGAACATGCTTTAGTTTACACTATTTTTGCGTTTATTTTTTTTTAAACTTAAACAAGAGCTGATATCAAAACTCTGTCTGGCAGTTTTGTTTAAAAAGGTATTTGTCGTGACAGCTAATTTCTTCAATTACACAATTAGCTAAAACCACAGTATTTACTGCCATGAAAAATTCAGCCAACATGGAGAAGGCAATTAAAAAAAAAAAAAAAACTGCCAGAAAGATTTTTGAAATCAGCTTTCGTTTAGACATAAAAACTAAACATCTAAAAAAAAAGTAGAAACTAGTGACTAGTGAGCATGGCTTGAAAATTAACTAACGCATTTTAGCACCAACTCACCAGTTTGATTAACATTTCCGCGCAATATCCGATTCTGACTCGAGTAAAATCCATATAATTTCAATTTGGAATTCACATTACTACGCCATTTTACTCGAGCTGACGTCACAAAAACCTCGGTGCTGATTGGCGAACATGTTTTGTTTTTCGTGTCGCGGCAGTCGTGTCGCTTCTGTCGCGTCGTTGGGATGCCGGCATAGTACCGTGTGCCCAAGTTGCGTGCCAGAGTATCGCGTGCAACTGCTGCGAACGTGTAACAAGAGGCGTGGCGGTTAAATAACGGTGTAGTGACGTAAACTGCAGGTGGGGTGAGGCTTGTGTTTTTTTTTTTTTCTGTCTCGTTCTCGCTGTCTATACGCCAACCTTTTCTACAAAACTCTTGGCTTGACCAAGTGTTTCGTATTTTCCTTGTACTAAAAACCACTTTTGAAATAAACGGGCGAAGTCGTACAGCGGTTTAAAACTAGACTCGCAATCGAGAGAACCAGGGTTTGAGAGTGCTAGATAATTTTAATTTTGTTTTCAGTTTTTGAGCTATAACATTTTTTTCAAACTGTGTTATCAACATTTTCTCTTCGACAAAGCATAGGATATATTCTTGGTAGGTTTACTTTCAAGAATTTTCTTAAGACGAATCTGCATCGCAACTTAATGAATAGGGCCACGATTTTGTCGCGAAAAGATTTTTGCCCCACTTTGTTTCAGTGACTCACGTGCACATCGGCAGTTCTGTTTCAAGGTTATTGGCAGCGTGTCTATGTTCAGACACGTTTCTCGTTTGACTGCTCCAATCAGAATAAGATTATTGTGAGTGTGTACGTCTATAATTTGCCAAGGCAAGTAAGAGTAAAATCATCCAATCACAGACGATGTAGCAGAGCTGCAAGTGTGCACATGACGCATCGAAACCAAATATTGCAAAAATCTTTTCACCATAAAATCGTGGCTCTATTAATGAATCATCCCATAATTATTTATTTATGTCAAGTAGTTTACCTAGAACATATGCTATGCTCTGTTAATGAGAAAATTTTGATAATACAATTTAAATAAATGTTACGTCTCAAAAACTGAAAATACAATATAATGGTCTAACACTGTCCCTTAGACGCGTTGTTTTCCCAATTATTCATAGCTACAGGTGGCGTAACGAGTATTTCACGTATTTATACGACAGCAGCCTAGGCTTCTATGTCCTGTACACTCACATGCGACAGTCGACTATCCATGGACTTAAACTGAACGAGTGGGTAGAGAGTGGTTACGCCACTAATTATCCTTATCTGTTTCTGGCTTGCAGTCGCCAACATATCTGTCGTCAAGACACAGAAGGCTCAGTGTCACATACGGTCTTGACGTTCAGCCTGATGTAGAAGGACAACGCTTAATAATCGGGACTCTACGTATTTTAAGGCGATGCTACCTTGTTTCTACTTTTTTGCGGCATTAATTTTTTTACGCCTGAACGAGAGCAGGCATAAAATATCTGCTCGTCAGTTTTTTTTTTAAATCGTCTTCTCCTTGCTGGCTGATGGTTTTTTTTTTTAAGGCTGTAAGTGCTATGGTTTTAACTAGTTATGTTTTCAACGAAATTCTTGTTAAATGACTTTTCTGTCGAAAGCGTATACTTTCTTGTTTTGGAAAGGATTACCCATCACTGCAAGAAATCATTTTAATCAAAACTGCCAAACAGACTTTTGGTATCTGCCCTCGTTTAAACTTTATAAAAATAAGTATCTGAATAACAGTGCCGTAAAACAGGGTTACTTTGCCTAATTTTGAGGTTACTTTAAATTACATATTTTTGCTGTAAGTGAAGGTTCGCAAAATCGCAAATTCTTGAGGACTTCGCCCTTCATAGCTTTGGTAATAAACATACTTTAGAGAGAATATTTTCCTAGAATTCCAACATAGAACGAAATAGATCTATTGGTTATCCATGTGGGTGCAAGGTATCCTCGCTTTACGGTAGAAATAAGAGAACATGGCCTTAAGCTTTAGGTAAGGATCCTTGTTTTTCGTGAAATATTTCTGCATCAGTTGGCTTCACTGCCTCGTGTGCACATCTGTGGCTCTGCTTCTCGGTCAGTGATTGGCTGAATTCAACTACCATGTGTATTTACGTTTAACTGCAAATCTCGAACGGCAGTAACCTTATTCTGACTGCTACGATCAAATGGGAAACGTCTTTAAACAAAGACACTCTGGCACTAACAAAGAAGCAGAACTGCAGAAGTGGAACTTAGGCACTGAAACAAATGATGTAGAAATATTTTCGAGAAAATCTGGGGTCCCTGCACGTGAGGTAGCAATGTCCCCAACTGCGGTCATGACTGCTCAATTCCTCTGTGCCACGATGCACGGTCCATTGCTTGCACTATCTCTTCCTCGTAGTATTATGTGCTTCAGCCCTGAGACGCACTTAGGTCCTGCACATCACCTCGACTTTCACCGTAACACAGTAGAATCGGGTAGTTAGAAAACAACCAGGTCTCTACTCTCGATTTCGTCATTCTGATTTGCCGGCCTCCGTAGCCTGGTCGGTTCCTGGGTTCAAATCCCAGCAAGGGCATAGATATTTGTGCCGTTCATATTTAGGTTTAGATTTGTTTGTAAGACGTCCCTAATAAGTAGAGCCACGATTTTATGGCGAAAATATTTTTGCAACATTTGGTTTCGATGCGTCATGTGCACACCTGCAGCTCTGCTACATCGTCTGTGATTGGATGACTTCACTCTCACTTGCCTTGGCAAATTACAGACGTACAGACTCACAATAATCTTATTCTGATTGGAGCAGTCAAATGAAAAACGTGTCTGAACAAAGACACGCTGCCAATAACCTTGAAACAGAACTGCCGATGTGCACGTGAGTCACTGAAACAAAGTGGGGCAAAAATCTTTTCGCGACAAAATCGTGGCCCTACTAATAAGGTTAACTGAATAATACCGAATGACGTAAATAAACACTCGTTATTATAAATTAATTAGCCACTCCGATTTTAAAGAGGGTAGTTTCCATAAAATCATGTTCAAATTAAATTTCTTCGTGAGACAAAAGCTTCATTAATTATTTAAAAGGAAAGATTGATAGGAAATAGAAAATGTGTTAGCAGTCAGTTTAAAAATACATTTGTTTACACGTCTTTACCATTTCGATCTGTGTAGTTATAATTGGAGATAATCGAATTATTTGCAATCAGTTCACTTCAATGTTATAAAATCTGTTAAGTAATGTTTTATGTCACTTTGCTGGCTCTAAATTAAAAAATATGGCCACAAAAATTAGTAACAAGAGAACAAATATAAAATTAATAACTCTGGGAAACTACCCCCGTAGGGTTTCCGAGGTTTTCCTAAATCACTCCGCGCGGATATTGTTTTTTTTTTTTTTTCGACGAAACATGGCCGATTCCCAACTGGTACCCAATTATCCAACATAATGATTATTTATTTGTTGGCCTCGAAGTCAACTAAACGTTGAGGTCATGCTCATTTGATTATACAATTTTTATTATAATAATTTTTCTTAAGCTTAAATGAGAGGAGATATCAAAAATCGGTTTGGCAGTTATGTTTGAAACTGTTTTTGCGTTACATTTAATTTTTTCAACGCCATTGATCATACGATTTAGACTTAAAAGTATATTAGAATTTCGTTTGTTACATAATTACCTAAAACCATAAAATTACTGCTTTAAAAAAGTCAGCCACCTTGGAGAAGGCGATTTAAACAAAACTGCCAAACAGATATTTGATATCTGCTCTCGTTTAGGCGTAAAAATTAATATCGCTAAAAAGTATAAAAGAGAGAGCATGGCCATAAGACCTCGCTCTTTAGTTTTTCAGTGGTTTTTAAAATATTTTTTCAACGCAAATTAATACATATATCTAAAACACATTCTTACAGTTTTAAGACTTATATATCATTGTTTGTACCTGAATTTTTCTGTTTGCAATTCACCAAACGAATTTTTAGATTTTTGACCCTGAAATATCACATATTTTGTGGTCAAAATAAGCCACAATGAAACAAAATTAATTTTTGTTAGCAAACGATACGTTATTTAAAAGAAAAAAAATCTCTGGCAAAATTGTGTATCGTATGACTGTACACAGCCTCAAATTTTTTCAAAGTATTCGGTTAAATTTTTTTCGAGTTATTTGCAGTTGTTTTAAAAAATGAAAGACCGTTGCCTGAACGGCGTCGCTTGACTGCGATATTTTGTGTGCACAATATCGCGAGGTCCTGGAACGGTAAGGGTGACCCACGTATTAGTATTGGCTTCATCACCGCCTCTACATCCTAGGCACTGAACTAGTTCATCTGAGAAAAGCCCACTATGTTCTGTGTTTTCGTCGTTCTTTCGTCTAATCTGGTGTTTGTGACGTCACTGTTGGGTCATCCTGTTTTGCGTGTAACAATATCATCGTCTTATTTGCTGTTTGTTCTGTCTTAATTTTGGTAAAATGAGTTTGATTTTTCGTTTTGTAATTTGCTTTGAATTATATATTTTTCGTATATTTATATTTTCCCGTTTGTTTGACACACTTCCTCTCGGGATTTTCCGGTTTTATTATAAATGTATGTAGTTACTAGTAAATTCTTATTGTTTTTACTTTATTGTTGTTTTTCTTTGTTAACTCTTGGTTTCCTGAGACAAAAACCTCACTGTACTTTCGTGTAGTTTATTCCCCTTGTCTGCCTTTTGCGACTTTTAGCAGTGACGATATCATTTCAGCATGCAGTAATAAAATATGAAGAATTGCTACGTGTGTATATGTTACTTTAAACATCTTGCGAAGGACTGTTTCCGCTTAAAAGTGCAGTAAAAATATCCGTTTTGGTTGATTCAGCTTTATCAAAGGAATATTTAAAATTCCGAGACGGAACCTATTATCCCACGAAAACATACTAAAATATCTATACGCAGACGAAACTAAAAAATATTGCCCATCTTATTTAATTATGTGGGCTTCACGTCAGATGGACGACGAGGTCGTAAGAGACGATTTCACACAACTCAACGCTAGGACAGGAACGTAGAGAGGAATCGGCCATGGCCTATTTTGAGGAACAATCCCAAAATTTGCCTCGAGCGTTTTCGGAAAAATATGGATACAGACCATGAAATTTCAAGGATTCAACGACCCGTCGGGTAGATTCCATATTCCTGTGTACACTCTGTCCTCAACTACTTGTATATTGACTGCTGCTCCAGCGAGTGGCTAATTGCACACGTGAAAATGTAGCGCTTGAATAAGTGAGAGTTTCCATTGCAGGTCTGCTATTGGTTCATAGTCTTCAACTGAGAGTTTCAGTAAATTTTGTCCATTCACTAATATATATTACCTGTAAGAATAGTTTTCTCAAATGAATTTGCGAAATTCCCGGGTCTCAAACAATGGAAAATGGAAGTCATGGCGGCCGAAGACAGAAATCGATCATGTGTCCTCCGTAATGCGAGTCTGTCGTGTAACTGTTGTACCACGTCGCTCCGTGCATGGCTGTTAGTTTGAGATAAAAAGCTGAAGCTGCACACACTGTTAGAAAAAAATTTCCTTGAAATTACGGAAAAGTACTGGCAAAATATTATCCAGAAATCTTCATAAGTAACGGACACTCAGTTTTTTCTTGATAACGGAACCCTCCGTAAAATAACGGAAAATCCGTTTTCCGCAAAAAAATTTTAATTTCTGTAATCTACTAGCACTCCATTTTCTAGAAATACTACATATTCTTATTAGATATGTGTTATCGAGATTATGGCGCACTAGTTAGTAACCTGAAAAATTTTTCGAAGTTGCTGGGATTCTAACCCACGACCTTCTAATTGCAAGGCAGAAGCTCTAACCATGTTTTAAAATTTTTTTTACAAAAAAATGTTTGGTGCATTGGCGAGGCGGAAGCTTCCGCATCATCACTGCATCAACCACTCCCCCCTTTAAAGTGACTTAATTTGAGTGACCCCAGTAACTTTTCGTGAGACAATTCGTATAGAGACAAATTTTGAGACCATTGAACAAACACAAATTAACACCCAGCCAGGCCTGGGATTCGAACCCAGAGTCCCCCGCACCAAAGTCGGCCGCTCAACCAACTGAGCCACGGGAGGTCGGCATCATTGAACCACAGTGGCAATTTATTAGTAAATGAGTGGTAAGATATCAACTATATAAGAGACAGCTTTTGTATTTGACATCCAGGATTCATAGTGATTATTAATACCACTTTTTTAAGAAACGCAGTAAAATATGCTTTAAAATTGTAGAAACATATTTTCATGAATTTATGGAAAGTTACGGTCAATCATCCGTAAACTGGCAATACGGACAAATTTCCGTAAACAAAATATTACGGAAGCCACTTCCGTAAAAATTCAGTACTTTTCTGTAAATATTTCCGTGAATTTACGGAAATTTTTAACAGTGCATACCGTTTGTATCTGGAGCAGAAGGCACCATCCACCAAATTACTTGTGAAAATATTCTGAATAATAAATCCTTGTCGTGTGTGTAATTAGAGACAAATTTAGGTAAACAACACTGCAGTTGTTTTCGCGATTGTAATTTGCATAACCCCTACTCACATTGCAGCCTCTTGCCTACAAGCCACAGTGGATTCATGCTGTTTGATAGTGCTGTTTGCCTTCTTACGGAATATGCTTTCTTTCCTAAGTAAAATTATTTTATACACTTATATGTTTTTAAAAACACGTTCCAACAACAATCAGACAGGTAATATAAATGCTTTTTTGATATCTCTGTCTTGTTTCTAAAGAAATTAAGTTTGTATCAGTTACGTTGACTAGTTTGATTCTTTGTGTACAGCTGAGCAGTGTGTGTCATTTATTGCATTTAATATGTGTTATTTATTTTATTTTGTTTTATTGCCAGCCGCGTTGTATTTTTTAATTTTTATAAGGTGTTTCAGACACGTGAATTGTTTTAAATATATGTTTTACTTGCTTAGTATTTGGTTATGTCTTAAATATGTGTGCTAGCAAATGCGTATATTTAGTAAAAAATATTTATCTGGTAAAATATATTGTTTTGTAGAAATAATAATATTGTATGCTATATTAAGTTTTAGGTATATTATTGGGTGAAAAGGGAGACATTGCAAAAATATTGTCAGATGATCATTTGAAAATCATTCGATAGAGTGACTTCTTACCATCATGCGTACAGCCACTTAACTCGAAAGAAAACCGTGGGAGATCTGCAAACGTTACTGAGATGAAGTTTAAGTAGTAAAATATTTTAACGTCGGTCTTAAGCATGATTACCTGCATGTCACAATATAAGACAAGGCGGAATATACTGTTTCTTAATTAATCCGCTGAAAATGTGGCAGTTGAGCTCAATACTACAACGACTAAGTCAAAGTCACTGGCTGACTGTTCACAGCCGTGATAAAACTATAATTGCTATAAAACAATAGAAATATTTAACCGCGAAAAAATATTTTCTATGCATGTTTCCATGGAAATGTTTGTAGTATAAAATGTAATAAAGTTTTAACAAGTACACTATGGCATTATGCTTACTGCTCAGAAATGTAGTAAATCATTGTTTTATTTTGGATCAAAAACGCAGCAAACCCTTTTGGTTGCAATTGTCAACAAAGTAATACATTACAATATCTCGAATAGGAATGGAGATAAAAATGAACGGCATTAGACACGCCAACTAACAGATTTTAATGCGGATAAAAACTATGCAATTTAAAATACGCAAAGAAAAAGCCTCAAATGTTTTTTTTTCAAACGACTGCTTCCAAAGAACATAACGCATTACTTTCAGTAATACCCAGCAATGCTAGCCACAGAACCATGGAGATGGCGAATAAAACTATGTAAGGGCGATCATTGTTTACAAGTGCACGTGAACATTCGTGAAAACACTGTCGTAACTTTATACTGTAGCAGATAAAAAAAGGGCTTTGCAAACATGTAAAAAAATACATTAACAATAATTCTTGCAATATAGGAAAAGTTGTAAAAAGTTTTCATTGCCTCGGAGAAACCCCAGCGGTATCCCACGGAGTCTTTACATGTTTCTGAAAGTGTTTACTTGTGATTTAAGCCGGCAGGAAAGTTGAGCATGAAAAATTCTAAATTCTAAGCCCTGACAGATCCTGTAGCGGTGGAAACACGCTTAAAGTTCTGTGTAGCAGAGAGCTAGAGAGAGAGAGAGGGTCAGAAAAATAATAAAAAAAGGCAAGAAATTTAAATGAAAATAAGTTATCTTCGCTCTGAAACTTTGTGATCCAGGAATTCCCGGGGCTAGTGGAGCTGCACGAGATGAAAACGTATTCCAAGAAGAGGAGGGAAGTTTTTTATGCTTGGGATGCCAGTTCTGGAGAGGGGATTAAAGAACAAAGGAGCCGGGAAACAAGCAGTTAATTCCAGTCGAATGCCACTGTTCGCAGCGCGAAGTAATTTACGTGCAAATGGCACGCAAACAACGGCGAGGGATGAGGCCAGTTGTCTGCGCCAAGCAGGAGGTGGACTCCCACTCGACTCAAGTCACCTCAAGAGAGCACCAAGCCCGGCGTGACACCCTGGCATCAACTGGGAAGTCCTCTAGAGAAAAAAAAAAGAACGGCACCTTAGAGCTTACAACACTTACGAACTGCCGTTGCTTTCAACGGCCGATAGGAAATTCTATCATCGAAACTGCAGGATGTTTTCCACACGTTCAAAAAATTACACTTGAGCGATAAAACCGGGTGTTTCTCTCTTGGATACGACTTCAGACATTCCAGTGGGGATGTTACCTTTTGTGACAAACGGCAGTCGACTACATTCACATATTTATTTGGTTGCTTTACGTGCCCTCAAACAGATCAAGGTCTTGTAGAGGAACTCGAGGAAAATAACAGGGAGGGGGGGAGTGGGGTAGGAGTCGGCCAGAGCCTGTTAAAGGAACCACCCCTGCATTCGCTTGAAGTGATTTCAGAACTATTGTGAATGTTTATGTTACCTTACGTAAACCTTAAGAGGCTGCGTCACCTATTTTATTAACTATATTAATTTTTGTTTAACAAATGAAGCTTGTGACGAACAACCGGCAATATTTATTTATACAAACATTACATTTTACTATTAGGTGTGTATTATTGAATTACATCGGTACTGGGAGCTATTCAGTGCTTATTATTTTGTGAGAGAGAATGTATATCTTAAAATTTATATTAACTTAATTATGTCAAAGTTACGCTTTAGTATTTCGAATACAATATACGAAATGAACGGTAAATTAATTAGCTATGTCTGTATTAAAATATTTTCACTTAAATCTTGCCACATTTTCTATCAGAAAAATTTTTTTAAAATTCATCATAATTAGTGACTCAGGCTCCTAACAGGGAGTGTTAGATAATTATTTGTATTTTCAGAACATTTATTCAAGTGGTATTATCAAAATGTACGCTTTGACAAGTCTATTTCTTGATGTACTGTTGACATAAATGATCATGGAATCACTCATTAATTTTTCATGCACAATCATTGGAGGGAGTTATAGGTCAACTGTCAAGAATGGTTACAAGTTCAATATAAGATAAACATATGTTCATGATCTCCGGATTTCAGCACAATTATCTTCAATGCCTTAACATTGCCATATTTACCAAAAATATTTTAAAACAGCAATTATTGCGAAAAATCGGTAAATAAAATTTTGCATCTAACACTCCCTTTTTAGCTTTCGCACAATTGTGCACAATGTTCACTGCGTTGTGAAGAAAAAAAATTGGTTGGTATGTTTTTATACTGTCATGGTGTGTGTAACACTTGGGTATTTTTATTATTAAAAATTAATTAGTACTCATACTAAATGCACAATACACGTCACCTTCCTGTGGCATTTATAGCAAATTACTTTTGCTGTCCGTCAGGTACGCAACCCGCTTGACAAGGTTGGTTGTACTGCTTATGGTTTACGTAAAGTAACATCATTCACATATTTTTTTTTAATCTCCAGCTAATCTAATTATTTTCAGTTCAAATAATTTTAAATTCCGATTTTTTAGGGGTGCATAACTCACTTATGAATTACTGTACGGGATTGTTCGCCCAGTGTTTTCTACATCATTTTGGATAAAGCATCACTTCACAGCGTTTGTACCTGTAACTCCAGAACAACAATACACACACACACACACACACACATATATATATATATATATATATATATATATATATACATATATATGCGATAATACGATAAAATTTTATATATACTATATGGCAACATATTGCTGTGCATAGTCCCCTCTTCTGCTGCAGAGATATCTAACTTAACTTATTACTACTGTTATGATCTGCATGTTGTGAGTCCAGATTAAATTCCTGAGCAGTATAAAGATGTTTCTGTTTACTTGACATAACATACATGGAATAACACCCGTCCATGTAGCGCGAGAGGAGGCTATCTCCGTGCAGTTTTGGCACATTGCACACATAAAATATCGTTGTACATTTTGCCACTTACATTTTCTTCTCCAATATAGCCCAGATTTAGCGTGGTTTGCTTACTATGCGATTTTTTTTTCAGTCGTCCTCTCGAGTTAAAAAAAAAAGTCCTCAATAACACGTATTTTGGATAATTTTCAGTAGAAGTCTTTCAGGTGTAGCACTAAATTTTACCATTATCTATGATTTCTTGCTTCTTCTTATTATAAGTGCTAGACGCACAGCGAGATGACGTAAGGGTAACAAGACCCGGGTTCGAACTTCGGTTCTGGCCATCCTTATTTAAGTTTCCCGTGGTTTCCCGAATTCACTACAGGTAAATGCTGGGATGACACGTTACAAAAATTCATGGCGGATCTTTCAGATCTTTATCTGTCCGAACCATTGGTTATTCCTGTAAAAGTATTGCTTTTACGAGAAAATAAGCCCAACATCCCGGCCTATTTTACAACCCCACGAATATGTTTTTCGACTTCTGATAACTTAAAAGTGCATGGCAGATACAAGTACAATGAAAAAGTTGCAAGTCCTTTTGCCCGGATAGCACGTCGTTGCTGTCCTCTCGGAGCGGACCGATACTGATGTCGATTTGTCGGTATGGCTCTTAAGGAATACAGTCGCGTGCACGGAGACTCCGACAACTAATTAGAATATCATATGCCTCTTAATCACTATCTCTCTACAATTACTAATCAGACGTGTCTCGGCCCGACGTACTTTGTGAATTGGCGAAATCTTATTGGCGTCCCGACGCTCAAAACAACCACGATTATGGCGCCTCGGCCCACAATACTCCGCGTCTCGACGCTTAGCTTCGACGCCTGACGGTGGCACTCTGCCCTACCGTCGCCGCGACCCGTCGACGACCCTCTCGGCTTGACAACGTCCGTCCCAGACCGACGCCGGCTCGCTTCTCCCCACCCTGATTTGCGCCAAAATACCCCGTCAATTGGCCTGCAAGCTACGGTTCGTTTTGGGCCGATCAGGAGTCAGCTTACAACCGATGGCCCCGCATCTTAATTCCTCGTCGCTATTTACATTCAGTTACATCAAATGGTTCATTTACTTGTTAACATTTATGATTTCTTAATTACTAAATATCTACAACACAGTAACAACTAGCAAAACCATTTGCTGGACCCCTCCCCTCGTGACCAGCTAGGGAGGTAGTTCGAGCGGGGTTGGGGTGAGGCCCCAAGACACTCTCTGCACTTGCTTCTCCTCTCTCGTTTTCACAAAGACAAAATATATACAATTCCTTATTTTTAACGTAAAACTTGGTGCAGTAATGGTATTTTAATGAGAACTATTGCAATGTGATCATGATACAATGACGAGGAGAATGAATAGTCGCAAGACATAGTTATTATTGCACATTAATTTATGATGATTGACACTGATAACTATTACATGTACAAATCATGGTGGCTACCATATGGGTCTGTCACAAGTTTACCCGTTATTTCATTTCAGAATCATGATATGCGATTTTTCATTTCTTATCCACGGAGAAAGCCAATCAATGAAACGAAACGTATACGAAAATCAATAACATCGTATATTTCTATACAAAATAAATTGACTAAAGAAGAAGAAAATGCACTTGCAATAATAGATTTTTTATTTAATTATGTTCATTGGTTTCAGCAGTGCATACGAAAAATTAATATGCAAATTTTGATCTTGAAACGCCAGGAAATCTGGCTGAGCAATTTTTTCCCGTAGAGGAAAATGTACTCCGAAGTATAACGTCCACAGATGAAACTGTATTTCTTAAAAATATTATAATATAAGCCCCTCGTGCGTTACCTCAAATTATGTCCGTGGTCTTTATCAAGAACAGCTATTTTGAATATTTAGGACATTTGATTTTGACTTTGAGGCAGCCGCCTACCCCACGCTTCAAATGCGTTGCAGTGTGTTCGTAAACAGAGAATTTTTACGAAAATATTCCACGTGCGCCCGCTGTGCCAACGTACGAAACGAAAACAAAATTCAGACAAGGTCTGAACCTGTTTGTTAAGACGCCACGCTTATTAAAAACTGTATTTTCAAACCCTCCAACATGACAAGAAACGGCTTTTTCAGACTTCCGTACTTCAAAATGTACTAACCGAATGTATGTGAAACTCAGATTGTGACCTGCACTGAACTTAGCTGCAGACTTTCCAGTTTTCACCAATAATATTATATGGTTACCGCGTGATGACCCATAGAAAAAACTGTTCGGCGAGAAGCTTGCACGCTAGTTCAGCGCTTGGCTAGTTGAGGCGACGAGCCATTTGATGCGCGTTTCAAGGTCGACCTTACTGCTTCGTCGCTTTTGATCCTGTCACGCGCGGGTAGGCGGTGCCCCTAATATTCATTGCAGTCAACTCCCAATTATCTATTGGCGGATTACTTTATTTGCTAAGCTAGATTAATTTCTCTAGAGGAAAATTTACTCCGAAGTAACGTCTTCATAAAAATATAACATTACTATTGTCCCCTACTTGACCACCCTTAACCTCTTCGGTAGGTTAGGAATGTGTTCGGAACACACCACGCAGCAGCTGTGGCGTCGTCAGGACAGACGCCGGCGTGAAGACGCTGCTGGCACTCGGAGGACAGAGAAAATGTGAGTTGCGCTATAAATGTCGCCGGCATGGCTGCCAAGCGGAGCGAGAGAGACATCTCCTACCCACTGGTCATCACTCAGCCCTCGACGTGCCTGCAGGTACTGCCAACACACACACACACACACACTCACTCCTCCAGGGAATCCAGGCCGAGTTCCGTCACCTCCACGCTGCACACTAAACTCGTTCCGTTCGCTAGGTGGTGCGCGTCGGTGCGTATTCTTCGCATCTGAAGAGGAGTCATCGACTGGCGCATGGACGGCGTTGCAGAGTGTCACGTGTCTCTTTTTTTTTTTTTACGCGAAACCGATTAACTTAATCATATTATGTTTAACTACGAAAATAACACACACTTGAAACTATGCTTCTTCGTTTTCAAAAACTCAGCACGCTTGTTAGAAACAATACTTTTGGGCCTCTTAAAATGGCTAAAAAACGGTTTTTTTTTAGACTGCTGTAACTCCGAAAATATTACCTGAATTCGTAAAATGCAAAGCGAGAGGCATGCGATGGACTTTTACTTCATACTATTAAAAAATTTAATGTTGTGGTCACCACATTAAGTGCCGCAGGAAAAAAACTACAAGGAAAACCTTGCACGCCAGTTTGGCGCGCTGCGAATAGAGGCGATATGCTATTCGTCAAGCGTGGGACACTGGCTCTTATCGCTGCTCTGTTACCACGTGTCAAATGTGGAAATTCGACACCGACGAAGACTCCTCTAGGAGTGGGAGTTAGACCATTTTATTTTATTTTAATTTTTTGATCCATAACATTTATTCAAATTGTATTATCAACATTTGATCTTCCTACAAAACGAAGGATACAATCTTAGTAAACTGCTTGACATAAATAATAATAGAATCTTTCATAAATTTTTATGCAAAATCGTTACCAAAAAAAATATGGGTTAACTTTCAAGAATTTTCTTGCAATGATTCTGCGTGCCAAGTAAATTAAATATTCCATCATTTATTGTGTTGAGCAGTTTACCTAGATCATATATCATGCTTTGTTTAGAAGAAAATTTTGATAATACAATTTCAATAAGTAAATGTTACGGCTCAAAAACTGAAAATACAATAAAATTGTCGAACACTCTCCCTTAGTGGACCTGGAACGTGAAACGTGCTGTAGTGTGGTACGGAAAGTATTTTTTCGTGTATTGTTAATCTATTAAAAATGTTTCTAATGCACTTATCAGCGAAAAGAAGACACAGTTGAAATTGTGACCGTGTGGTTTAAAAAATGCCGTACGCTAAATAAAAACATTACTACCAAGCTCCTGAAAAGCGCTCAAATTGACATAATGTTGCTATAACTAAGAATAAACTAACCGTAATCGTAAAACAAAATCATAGAAACCTGGATTGCACTTTACCACGTAATTTACACAAATAATATAACACGGTCATCTCTTGAAGACCCATTTTAAAACTCTTTCTACGAAAACACTGCACGAATTTAGTGCACTGTGCCTAGAGGCGATGCGGAGTTTTACTCACGTGTTAAATTCGACTTATCGTATTCACCGTCTCCGTGCCTCAAACATAAAGGAAAAAGCTGGGGTCCACTAACTCTTTACGCGCTTCCTTGCCAACACTTAAAATGTGTTGCAGCTAGTTACAACTGATCTTTTTAACGGAATTATGTAATGCTCAAAGTATTGGTAAATCTACGAATATAAATCATATTTCAAACTACGTAGCTACAGCTATAAAAATTCGGCACGTTTACAAAAAAAAAACTACCTTTTCGGGCCCCTCTAAATGGCCAAAAACGGCATTTCCATACTGCCGTATCTGGAAAAATAACAACCGTATTCGACAAACAGAATAATAGAAACCAACGTTAGACTTTGAACTATTCTAACCACAAATAAAATAGTTGGGTCACCGCTTAGGTCCCATAGTGAAAAGGATGATAGTAAAGCACTGCACGCCAGCAGATTGGTTTGCACACAGAGGCTATATAAGGCATTACGTAGGCCGGTCAGCAGCACAGTTTGCACTCCATCGAGTTTCTGCCGGACCCACACCATCGCAGCCTCCATAGGGTGGGCCTTTAAGGCGCCCGCCAATAGGCCGTTCAAAATAAAGTAAGCGCTAAATAAAGTTTTCTTTCGGCCATTTCGCTGATATCGTTCCTATTTTTAATATTTAATATTCCATGTAACTAAAAACCTGTGTAAATGTTTCAACACTCTGAAAAGTTAACATATATTGGCCCAATGAAGCATATTTTTAATTAATTACAAGTTCCGCTGAGTGCTCAGTATACTGAACAGCCTATGCTGGTCGTGTGTTAGTGTGAGTGAGGCACGGCACCAAGGGCGATGTTGACCGGCTCATCTGGAGCGGTATCACCTCTACCGCAAGTCACTGAAACGACGTGCAGTGTTATCGTAGATCACTCGTCTGACTGACACTTTCAGTGGTGACCCTGTATTTGTATTGGTGCAAAGTTTTATGCTATGTCCATTGCATGCTCCTAGAGGAATTTCACACGAATCCTGTGAGTAGTATTTAAGATATAAAAGGTTAAAAAAGTATTTTTAAAGTCCATTTGAGGGTTCCGAAATTATTATAATTCATTTGATGCTTTGAAACCACATTTCCGTTATAATTTGAAGTGTATTTTCTTTTCTTTCATTGACAAGGCCTAGTAAAAAAAGTATGGCGGTTATTTTTAACGGTTCTCCACAAAAAAAGGGCACATACTGGTACATGTCTTTTTTTCTTTTTGGAGCTAACTTCTCAATTCAAGCTCTGTGCGCCGAAATGGTTCAGTCCTTGTGCAGATGGTAGAGTAGGTATGTAGATGGCGCTAAATCGAAAGAGTGGTTGTCACTAGACAGAACCGTTAGCTCGTGCACTAGGTCTTAAATAGAACTGTCTTCCCTCCTCCTAGTGCGCTCACTCAGTATCTTGTCAGTTTTCTCGGGCTGAGTCATGCTGAGGGGTTGGACGTGGGCCCACCTGCCGTCCAAACTCGTCATAGCACACGCCCTCGCAGATGTCACTGTCACATGCTTACATTCTGTTATACACAGACTAAGAACACGCTGTAAATCAGAGAAGAAAAATTGGTCCTCTCAAGTCAACCAGGTAGTACTAACAATTTTATTTCACATTTCCTCTGTGTTGAAGAAACCTCCTTCTTATTTTCCTTTAACCTTACATCACCATGATGTGGTGCAATAGTTTGGCAGTTCCATAAAAAAAAGTCACGAGACGTTGGAGCACAGAAAATATAAATTCTCGTTAAATACATAGATCTGACAACAATAATATCACTTTCTGAGAAACATTCGTAAGACGTAAAGACAACACTCTAAATGTGAATAAGTGGATATTCACTGATTCACACCGATGGATGGAGCAGTTTCAACAAATTTAATCAGTGAGAAACCGCTGTAAAATAGGTGACTATTCACTGTTTCCGATAAAGAGTGCTAACATTTCACAAGTTAATTAGTGAATGTCCAAAGATTTTCCAATAATTTTTCACTGATTTAGTAAACGATAACCGTTCTTTGAAAACAGCAGGAAAAACTGTGAATATTCACTGATTCGCTTGTGAGATGTTGGCACTCTTAAAGGAAATCAGTGAATATTCACTAATTAAACTGTGACTATTTTCACTTATTCAAATTGTTGAAAATGCTCCATCCATCAGCGTGAATCAGTGAATATTCACTAATTCAGATTTAGAGTGAACCTTCTGCTGCTTTAACACAATTCGCGAAGTACTGTTCTCTTGTCATCTGGCTACCATCCTGATCTCCATCTGTAATTCAGGCGAATGTTTGAAGAGTGCCGACATTTTAGCCATAGTCGATACTTTTCCTGTTTCGTTTCTCTCCAATCTACTAGTTTGGGCCACAATGGCCGAGTGGTCAGACCATTCGTCTCCCAACAAGGCGATCCGGGTTAGATTCTCGGTGGAGTCGATCCCAGGAATTTCGCATGTGGGGCTCGTTCTGGACGATGCCATTGGTTGGTGAGTTTTCTCGGGGATATCCCCGTTTCTCCCACCCTTTCATTCCAGCGCTGCTCCACCTCATGTCATCCCTCAAGCGGTTAAGCGCTGACCAAAATTTCTCACTCAGAGCCACTAGTTATTATGAGAAGTAGAGATCCAGAAATGTTGCTGATTAATTTGAGAAGACGCTGTATTTCAAACTCCTGTACAAGTTAATTCACTTACGACTGGGTCATTGTTAGGAAAACTTTTCCTTCAGTATATGAACCAGCATGATATCTATATGAAAACACTTACTGACTTCCACGCTACCTTGTCACATGTACAACTGGCCACTCACTGGAGCAGCATTCAATGTACAAGTAGCTGAAGACATAGTGCATACAGGACTGTGGAGTCTATTCGGCTGGTTGTTGAACCCGCGAAGATCCCGGTTCTCATAATGATAAGTTATATGTAAACAGTACGTTGATTTCTCCCAGCAAGTAACATTTTTTTACCAACTTAGATCCCTTGGTATGTAGGGAATTAGTATCCTCGAATAACTTGAAATATTTGTTTCTTCTTCAAAAGGCCTGCTTTTTATGTGTCGAGCAGTTTAAGGCTATCGACATGCAGTATTCTCATCAGCAGATACATAAATGCGTGTAAACAGACATGAAAAACACTTCTATCCACTCATTCGATGTATATGTACCTGTACGCTGTTTCTGTTATGAAAACTTTTTAAACACTTTTGTAGTCGTAATATTTTAATGTATTTAAAGATTTCGATACTCCAAGGCAAGCTGGGAGTGATTTGTCAGTTTGTATTTTTGTAGAAAAATCGATAAGTCCCTGCATTCTTACACCACATCACTGTAGTACACAATATCATTTACTGCATGACTGTAAAGCAATGAGATAACTACTTGTCCACGTACCATTTAGAACTTTCGTTATCACGTACGAGATCCCACCGTCATTTATGGACGCTCGAGCAATTTTAAATTATTCAATTTGGTCACAGTATTGATGGAAACTAGTA
This sequence comes from Medauroidea extradentata, assembly GCA_003012365.1. NCBI lineage: Eukaryota > Metazoa > Arthropoda > Insecta > Phasmatodea > Phasmatidae > Medauroidea > Medauroidea extradentata. Next base: position 1,174 of record PNEQ01124292.1, on the reverse strand, counting down.
GTATTATAAGATAACTACATGCTGTTTCATTACTTCTCATAAAAGAGAATAGCGTGTATTTTGTTTGACACACAAATTATTTTACTATGCAGTATATCTTAAATTATTGTCAGTTCACTTTCTGTAAGTACCCAATTCAACAAAACAATTTCCTTCTATTGTAAGGAATGCTACTACAATACAAAATAGCTGATGATTTTATCAGGGCAAAAATATAGATGGTGACACATGTAGCTCAGTTTCACGAAAATTTTTTAACGATCTCTAATTTCTTTGTAATAAAACTATTAACTCTGGCTATTCTTTGTAACTGTTTCGGAGAAAGTTAAAATTTTCAAAGGAAATTGAAAGTTAATATATTTCACAAGAGCTGCTGTGGCATTCTTCTCAAAGTTCTAAGAATGTTTTTAAGTAACATGTTTATTATTTTACAACTATCATATATAGTGGCTGTTTTGTGGACATTTGTGACAACAGTATCTCCTCGAACTTAAATATTTTCATCAAACAACTTTTTTTACGTGTTGGCATGTCAGAGTCAAATATTGCATTCTGCGGAGACATAATCATAATAAAAGAAATCGTACTAAAAATGCATGTAATGTGCACCATTAAATAAACAAACAAAACTATTTTCTTCATATTTAGTTTTTTAAACTAATAAACTTTTAATTAAATTCAGAAATATTAAAACAAAAATGTTAGCGGTATTTTATTTACATATTTCTTGAAGTTGTTCGCGCTACGTAGTTTAAGGGGGCGGTCTATCGCAATTTTCATTACCGTTCTTTAATTTTTTTATTTGTACCAGATAATTTTTTTCTTATATAAAACACAAAGTGTGACTAAATTTGGCTCTTATGAAATTTTTTTTATCTCTCGTGGTTTTCGCGTAATGGCTTGCTAAATTCATATTTTTCATGTTTCCGTTTTAACGACTACACTAAAACCAACTGATATACTGTAAAATAACACCTATGTGTTACAGGTTATTGTTAAAGATATTTTATTGTCTTTACTTTCTGAAAAAGACACGTCAACATTCAAGTTGAACTGTTCTATGGAATTATATATGTTAAATTTTTTATTTACATCTTCATGGTTTATGCTATGGTCAGAATAGTAGTAAGTATTTTTAATAATATTATGATTATGTAAGTTTAGACTCTTACTA
>PNEQ01124291.1:0-12209 GCA_003012365.1 Medauroidea extradentata | reverse complement strand
GGCTAGAAGCTGCGTCATAGCGAGAAGATGGTCCTGGATGGCATATGTTCTAAGGTAGTTGAGGTTCAACGTCCTTGGACACTGGTAGGCTAGAAGCTGCGTCATAGCGAGAAGATGGTCCTGGATGGCATATGTTCTAAGGTAGTTGAGGTTCAACGTTTATTTTAATAGTGTTCTACACTACATTTTTGGGCGCTTCCTTTGCCACAATACCGATTTTATTACGGCTAAGAAAATATTAGTTGTGTTTTGAATAATAACAAAGTAGTTTTGTCGCATAAACATTTTTTTGGTTTAGTTAATCGCTTTGTTACATTACGTGTTGTTTTCATTATGTGCGTGGTTCGATCCCTTGCTACAGCCCTCGTGATTTCGGCTTACCAAGATTTTCCGTAGTTAAATCAAGCGAAATATGGGATCGTTCTTTGAACTGACTCTGGTCTTTTCCTCTGAGTGTATCTACGGAGACCTTGCATTGTTCGAGACCACGTAAAAAATTGAAACAAATAAACAAATAATATAGTTGAAGTTATTTGAAGACTCTCTTATGGTTTTAAAAAGTATTTTCTTTGCAACGATGCAACAATCCTAGGGAACGCATAGTAAGAACTAAATGATAATGAATGTTTGTTTATTGTTCTGCAAATAAAAGTTCTTTCTTGAACAACCTCAAAGAAAAGTTATTCCTCGCAGTGAAAGGGAGATCTTACAACTTACAACTCGGTGCACGTATGCATTTTCTTATCTCGAAGAACGTCGCGGAATGAATCACTACAGTTGAGTGTGCCGAAGTTGGAGGAGTTATGAAAACGAGAGAGCCACGAGAAAACCCACTGATCAGAGGCATCACACGGGACGATTGCGAGGGACAGGAAAGTTGCGCGAGGTCATTGACCTGCAAACTGCAATACTTTCTTCTGTGCATACTTAGGCCGCCACTATTCGTTCATTGTCTGCTGTCACATTGGGTAGCAGCTATAGTTAACAAGCGGCCGGGGCTTGAGTATGATTCACACGTGTAGGTAATTGAATTAGCGAAATATCCCTGTCCCTAACGATTGCCACATGCGGTAATTGACTCAACTCCGACTAGTCGGTGTTGACCGACCCCGCCGGGAACAGTACGCTTATCTCCTGCTTGTGACGTGGCTGGTCTGGTTAGTTTGCCAACCAAGAACCAAGCATGTGCTGTAACAATGTTTAGTTACATATTACAACAGTTTCCTTCACTGCAAAGAAAAATAGATGCTGATAAGTGGCGCGAAAGAAATCTTTCTTTGTAGAAACACAATTATTATTGTTGGGATTTCGAAAATTGTTTTTCGCATAAGTAATTTTTTAAACAATTTTATTTACCTGGTAATAAACAAAAATGTTTTGAACATTAAGCTCGTCTTAAATGCAACACAGGTTTAACGTTAAGATTACTACTGTACAAATTAAACGATGCAAATATTTCCGGACAGAAAAAAAAATTCTTAATGGAACCAACATTTTTGTTGTAACAAAAGAAGGGCGTTTTCGAGTGCATGAACAAACTGCGATATCTGACAATGTTCCCTGTTTACAATAAACCGTCTGTGATGGCAGTAGTTTTACTCTAATACACACTCTCTCGATAAACTCTGTGATGGCAGTAGTTTTACTCTAATACACACTCTCTCGATAAACTCTGTGATGGCAGTAGTTTTACTCTAATACACACTCTCTCGATAAACTCTGTGATGGCAGTAGTTTTACTCTAATACACACTCTCTCGATAAACTCTTAGAACGTTGGCCCGTGGACAAAGCATTTGTTCATTGCGCGCTCGACTTCGCAGATGAAGTGTCCCAGCCTCCAACTTTATCACTAGGATTAATTGCTCCGCGGTGTTATTGTATTATTTGGCTCCACTGTTACTCAAATTGTCGTTACAAATTATATATGAGATCTGAGAACATGCCAGTCTAGCGTTCCTGGCACTGCTAAATATTACGAGGCGACAAAATCGCAATTTTACCGACATGGACGTTTTCTCTTAAATCAACTTGTGAGATTATTTTACATGGCTGTGATGACCAACGGAATACGTTCGCCTAAATGCATAACACATATACATGATTATTTGTTGTAGACCATGAAGCGTTTAATTAATTCAGTCATGATAATATGTTTATAAAAATGTGTGTTGGGTTATGCGTTTGCCAAAAGACGGGGAAAAGTCGCTTTGATTACTATACATAAACAAATTCGCAACAAATAGGAATGCAGAAAGTTTTGTTATACAGGAGTAGATTCTGACCATCTCTTTTTGTTGCTCTTCTCTTTGAACCACAATTTTGACGCCGGCAAAATAACTTCTAGGAAAAAGTTGGGACTTAATAGGAAAGTTTTCCAAATTTTATAAGATAGTTGATTCAGAAGTCATGGCTGGCAGATATTTATCGCGGAACAATTTGTTATAGTGATAAACATTTTCATATCTGAAGTTCTAGTTTCGTTGTAGACAATTCTTCATCATCAGAATGGGTCAGTTATTACTCTGGAGCTGAATATTTGTGACTGGTCTTTTAACAATTACTAAACTATCCTCCAATCATTCATGGTGCAGGTAGCTAAACTTTTGAATAATCGTTGGAACAAATATTCTTGCGGTTTTTCATCACCTGCAGTGATGGCAACAATTGTCTATCTTTCACAAATAACTCATCAAAGTTAATTGGTTACGTACAGTTCAAAGTGTATGGTAAGTACATTGACAGAAGACACGTCAAGACTCGTGAGGTACGGCAGTAAGAACGGCTGGTAAGTAACGAAGACAAACAGGGTAGTTTCAAATCCCCACTTAAGTATCGTACTCTTATATATTCTATGTACGGATCAAACTGTGTGCACCTGCATTAGGAGGACTTATTTTAATGACAGCAAACAAGATGTACGAGAATACAACAAAGTATTGTTTTTTCAAATCTGCATTTTTTTTTTTTTCGTTGTCAGATTTTCCTGAATTCTTATACCAAGTGATGTAACATTTCATACATAACTTTCATACACTTTCAAACGCATGTTGTTCACAACCTTCGATTTTTGGAGGACATAAATAAGTTGCCCTTATTTCTGAAGAAAATCTTGTTCAGTAATTTTGAGAGATATAATCTCTTAGGGAATTGTTAAGGTATTAATTTGCTAATGAAAAAACGACGTTCCTGGAGTATAAACAAGACTGTATTTCCAGGTGAATATCCCACACAGTCAAAACTGAAAAAATTCGTTTAGTTGGTGACTTTGTTGGACGTTATTTTCGTGTCCGAGGTCTATAAGTGAGGAAGAGTTAAGGGCGACGCAGTGTGCGCCTCATGCTTCACGCTGACCACTAGGCGCAGGTGACCAGCGTACAATCTTTCGTCGTTAACTCGCCTCTATAAGACATTCAAATATTACACCTTACCTCTACGGTTTAACAGAAATTTGCACGTGCTTATAACTTTTCTTCTTAGATTCTGAATCAAAGGTGTTCATTTCCGAAAAAAAAAAAAAAAATCGGATGCGAAAAAACAGGGTTTTGATGAATTGGAGTTTAAATAGTTACAAAAGTTTGTATCTTTCTATGAAGTCTGTTTCTAAGCAGACATTACTCATGCCTTTGACAAATTATCTGAACTGAAATCTGCCGAATCTCTACACGTAAAAGCTCGGCAGGCCGGGCAAATGGTTATATTAATATTGAAGGCAGCATAACCTGTTGTTTGTTGTGAATATCGAAACTTTGACTAATTAAGTGCGGGTTGTAACGTTTTTAGGTTCAGACTTCTACGGTATGTTAAGTGCTTAACATGGTGTGCGGGTGGATTACATCTTGTCAAATTAAGTCATACTGTGAGGGTTTGTCTCAGGTAATGGTAGGCTGGAACTGGTTAGTTCACTTCGGGTCCTGTGACTTGAAAGTTTACATAAAATAAACGGAAGCAAAGAATACTTTAGTCATAGTACCGTATAAAAATTATATAATCCTGCTACACAAGGTATAAAAACTATAAGACATTGTAAATGTCTGATATGAGTGGACTTAAGATGAATATTATTTTAGTTCAATGTACGATACCTAAAATTTGTATGTCATACATGAGTAAAATTAATGAGACATAGTTTCAACACAACAAAACTAATGCCAAATGAAATGTGGTGGCCCTCGAGGACGTCGGAGCATACAAAATTTGTGGATGAATGGTGTGAAGTATGCAGAAGTTGGAGCTATGTGTGAAGCATGAGAAGAATGAAGAGAAGACTGCGGAGAAGTGTGTGGAGCATGTGGAGAGTGTTGGAGTCATGTGCAGCATAAGTAAATAAGTTCTGAGACATATGTGGAGAGTGCATAGTTGTGTGTGTGTAAATGGTTGTGGAGCACATGTCACATGCACAGTCTTGTATGGAGCATGCACAGTTGTGTGAGGATGGTTGCAGAGAGTGCATACATGTGTGTGGAGCGTTCCTAGGTTCTGGTCTCGATCTACGTAAGAAAAGGTAAGTTGGGAGACTTCCAGAATATGTTTAATGGAATGATGTTAACGAAATTGCAGACAGATGTATACTAGTTGCATCTTAGCATACTGGAAATAATTCACATATAAGTAAAATATCCAGTATCATCGAAGAATTGCGTGAAGACAAATACATAGAATGAGACACCAAAAGACTGCTAACGAACTTCACAAGCCTGCAAGGTGAAACTGGTCTCGAAATATAGTTTGGGTCTTTGCTTGAAGGACTTTTATGAAGCAGACTTTGCCGAAAGGATTTATTATGCTCACAAGAATAAAGACTACAAGTACATGCTGACTGTTCTTGACTGCTACAGTAAATATGCGTGGGCTGTGACCATAAAAACAAAGAGTGGCAGGGACGTAACTAATGCAATCAATGTTGTTTTGCAAGGTAAAGGTCCATGCATGAACCTTCACACTGACCTCGGCAAGGAATTCTACAATTTTAATTTCCGAGCCTTGATGTCAAAACATAAAATAAACCATTATTCAACCCACAGTGATCTCAAGGCCAGTATCGCAGAATATTTTAATCGTACTTTGAATAATGAAATGTGGAAGAAATTCTCAGCACAAGGCGGCTACAGGTGGATAGAAATTTTGCCTCGTCTGGTCTCGAACTGTAACAATAAAGTACATAGGACCACGAACATGAAACCTGCGGATGTCAAGGCGAACTGTTTACTACACACTGTTTACAAAAATGAGAAGAAACTGGACCTGCACAAGCCTAAAGCGAAGGTTGGACACTATGTAAGGATATCGCGAGTGAAGGGAACCTTTACGAAAGGCTACACACCAAATTGGAGAACTTAAATATTTAAAGTGGTCAAGATTCGACACTACGAACCAAATACCTACTACCTAGAAGATGCGGAAGGCAAGACAATTCGAGGAGGCTTCTACTGCGAAGAAATTCAAGTTACCAAGTATTCAAACACGTATTTGGTCGAGGTGTTTTGAAGAAGAAATGCGATGGCAGGGGTTCGATGCAAGCCACGACAGTTGATTTCGTCAATCGGAAATTATATATAAATAAAGTAAATTCTTATATATGAGGGAATAAATAAAAATATTTGTTTAAAACTGAATTTTTGCATTATTATCTGTTAGCAAATGTTCTTTTTACTGGGAATAGTTGGAACTGCTACTGATGTGTCTGGAAGGCTGTCGTGATGACAAACTTTGAACAGGTTGATGCTCGAGGCGATGAGCTGGTCGGGGGTAAGGCGTGCTGTTTCGTCATTTCTTCCCTCGCGAGGAACGGGGCTGTCCCGTGCGCGGCATCAGACTTGTTGAGTCATGCTCCACGCACGTGCAGAGACCCGTCCGATGTGCGAAGAGAGGATGTGTACAGGGAGGCCGGCTGGTGTTTACACCTCTACCAGTTCATATTGCCTCGTCGAGTGATCAGGAAGTGTTCCATGCCTTGTTAGAGGAAGACGCCGAAGCATGCTGGCATAACTTTTTATTAAAGAGCATCAGATGCAACAGTCCTTGTACACTCAATCAGTATTTACATGGCACACTATTACATTACTATAAAAGTTTTTTTTAATTGAAATAATTAATTGAAAGGAATAATAATGCCATTATTATTCAAAAATAAAAACAAAGTACTTTGGTGAGGTATGATACTTGTCAAGACTTGTCAATCTAGATGTCAGGAGGTAAGCATAAAAAATAATATTGGTGATAGGGACGAGAGTCCTGACTATGGTACATTACACAACTTCCTTGAGCACAGCCTTGTGGAGACGAATGCAAGTGAGTAAATAGGGAAACAAAGATGGCTGCTACAGTCGGCACCTCCTGTCAAGGTGATGTACAATGGGAAACAAGAAGAGGCTGGTGGGTGGGGAGTTAAGGGAGGGGGAGGAGAAGGAAGAGTAGGAACAGGAGATGAGGGTTGTAGCTGGGAAACTGATGAATGGGAGAGCATGAGGAAAGTATGAGCAGAAAGAGAGAGCAAGAGGAAAGTAAGTATGGAATGAGAGAACAGGAGGAATGTATGAGTGGAATGAAAGAGTAGGAGAAAATAAAAACAAGATGGAGGATTTGACATACCAAGATGGCGGATATGGTGTACCAAGATAGCGACCAATATGGCTGCCTACAGCAGACAATTAGGTAGAATGAGAAAGCAGGAAAAAATTACGAATGGAACTAAAGAGCAGAAAAAATTACGAGTGGAATGAGAAAGCGGGAGAAAATGAAAATTAAATATGGTGGGCTCCAGGCCATGGAAACAAATGGCTTTTGAAAATTGGGGGGAATACAAAAAAATTAAATATGGCGGTCTCCAGAACATACAAACAAATGAGTGTTGAAATTTGGTGGGGAAAGGGGGGAAATTATTCCAAGATGGTGAATGGTTTAAAAATTATTTTTAGGATTTAATTTTTTTTTAATTTTGGAAATTTTTTAAAGTGACATAATCCAAGATGGCTGCTGGAAACAAGATGGCAGCCGGAAACAAGATGGTGACCAGGAACAAGATGGCAGCCGGAAACAAGATGGCAGTGGTGAAATCATCTAAGATGGCGGCCGAATCCACAAATCCACACACCCCTACCCACTTGCCCCCAGACTCCCCAAATCATACTACTCACATAAAATACCAGACTAAAATTATAATGCACTCAATACACTCTCATTAAGAAAATTAGGACAAAATAATTGACACCAGTTAATAACTAAAAGCTAAAACAGTTGCCGCCATAAGTGTTATGTTGGCACTACAGCAGTACACACGCCTCATGCTTGTCACACTCAATGTGAGGTTTCCCGGGAAACATTAATTATAGCAGGTGTGATCGTTAATTAATATATTCCCTATCTGCCGCAGCCAATGCCGGCGTGTGTGGAAGGCTACTCACTATAGGTTTGCATGTCGTAGTCCTTGGAGTGGCCTCGTCGGGTCGCGAGTGCAGGACCTTCGCTCGGGAGGACAGCACACAGCTGGTTCGCGTCACTTTGATGGTCTATGTGGAGGTGCATACATACAAACATGTGAGTTTCACCATAGTGAACCACCCTGTACGGTTTTAGAGCAGTAGTGTTGCCGGTACCCAGCCCGGTTCTCAATAATAGTTTTAAGGCCAAATAATTATACTACAAACTATACGGCGTGAATAAAGATACATATCACAATATCATATCAGTCATTATACATAATTTTAATAACATAAAATAGAAACAAATATAGGTTACTGTGAACAGACTACGGTGTAGTTGTCAGACTTGTCTACCTTGCTACACAGATATATATATATATATATATATATATATATATATATATATATATGTGTGTGTGTGTGTGTGTATATATAATTATTAGTGACAGGAGTGAGGCCTCATATACAACTGCGAACCAGTGCAAAACTTAATATAATAATTGATTAATCGAATGAGTAGAGTTTATCAACCAAGTCGATTAACTGGATGTTTTTTAAAAAATAAAGAAATATGGCAGACTTCAGGCGATATCGAAAATAAGCGGGTTAATTGAAAACAAATTGGCGGGCATAAATCAATCCAAGTTGGTTGACTTACAACTATTACAAAATTGCGAATTCAGCCAAGATGGATTGAACCAAGATGGTGGATTGAATCAAGATAGCGGATTGATCCTCAGCGATGACGTAATCCACGATGACGGCCGCGAATCCCTGAATCTTTTCGGCACAACCCACTTGAGCTTGGACGAACATAATGATACAACCGTAAACTTCACGGATGTTACTGAGCCGCCAACTGTAATTTAATTACCGAGCCATGCGTAGAAAACACTCAACAAATAGGAACGAGATATTGAATTTGCACAGGCAGCCCATGAAAACGTAGTAAATCTTTTTCTTCTCATTGTGATTGCTGATTGCAGGTTTATAAAGCAGATTTTCAAACACATTGTGAAGGACCGCTGGTATGTAGCGTTTGAGAGCTTGAGAAACTTTCATTATGCAACACAGGCTGCTGTCTTTGACAGAATTTCAAATGTAAACATTATTCTGTAAACTTAAAAATTTGATAATTTTGCTCAGTGCTAATCCTTCCTTAAATTCTAAATATATTGATATACTATTGCGATACGCCTTACAAATATAATGATAAAAATGTTAATAGGTGAGGCCTCCTGTGTAAGGTAATAAATTCAAAATTAAAGGGGCTTATTCATAGTCGTTTTTGACCCGGACTAGTGCGGGATTATCGTCGGACTAATTTTTGTCTTATTCATAGACGCGGACTAACGCTAGTCCGAGTCAGGACCAACCCTGGACTAACTGGCACAAGATGATCTCAGGATCATCTCGGAACTATCTCACGACTATGAATAAGGCACAAAATGACTACTATCTTTGTACATAGTTCAAGTTAGCTTATGTGAGTTATTCAGAAAATACATTTTGTGTAATTTTTTTATCATGGATATAATAAAATACGTTTAGAGAAATAAACTATTTTTATACATAAAATGAACTAGCACACACCTAGAAAGCATATGTGTGGTTAATTCCTGCTCCGTACCAGGTAATCATTATTTGGCTAGATACGGTATTATTCATCACGTCAATATTGCAACTATACGTAAAGCGTAATTTTAACTAACACCCTTTAATTATCTCACTTTCTTGTAAGCTTGCTTGTCTGATCGGTATCAGTGAACTAGGATTACAATGAGCTACTTTTGAAACGTAAACATAGTTCAGAACTGGAAGGCAATGCAACTTTCTTTTTTATTTTTCTGTTTGGTTCTAGTTTTGCGATCGATTTAAGACTAACTTTACGATGAACAAAACACTTGAAACTTCAAACATAGATCTGAACTGAATGACTTTGCAATACAACATATAAATATTGGGAAAATTACTATGAAAAAATATAAGAAAATGTATTTCTATGTGGCTCCCATAACGTTTTTTAAAACATATAATTTCAAAAATTAACATAATTGCCTAAAGCAGAAGATAGGCGGGTTTTATATTTTTACTATTCAAGGTTTTTAAAACGGACAAAAATTAATAAAGTAATGTCCCCTATCAATATGTGTGTATATATATATTAAAAAAGATCAGTTACATCATAGAAAATTATTTCATAAACAATTTAACTAATTCACAAATAATTTTATTGCACTGCAGGCGATATTAACTGTAGTAAGAGTTTTCTCAACGAGAGCTAATCTCTACTACCTTCCTCATTACTGTACAGCTAGTGCATGCGCCAACGTTATTTTTTTTTTATCTTGAAAATATTTTCATGAGAATTTAATTTATTACCTTTTATTTTGTTTGAAAATAGTGTCGTATTAAAACAAATATTTAACATTGTTTGCACTGTCTCCACCGGACCAAAATTGAAACCTTGGTGAGGACTTTTCCTAATGTGAAAGTAGGAATATTGATTAGTTGAAAGTTCCACCACCCGATGCACTATTTCTCGTCGCCAAGTAATATCGTAACTCGTGCTACATCGTGCCGCAGCGTGTGGTCTGTTATAATAAACAGTTACTTGCGATAAAAACTGGTTTGAAACATGAAACCTTTCCCTCTGCCCACGGCAGTTCACTTAATTGCAGTCGCCCTCCTCCGACTATAGCACGAAGCCGCTTTGTTGGAAATAAAGCTCATTATTTTCTCGTGCAAACCATTTCACCTCTCTCCTGTACATACACCTCTCTCCTGCCTCTTGTAATCGTACCCCACACAAATACAAACACGCTGTTTACAAACGTCCTGGTAGCACATCTCTCGGAAAATATTAAAATTCGACAAAAATAAATACGAACTGTACATTTGCCATTTGAATGGTTCTTGCAATCACGGCCAATTAAATATTCTTTTCTTAATTGAAATGTGACACTGCAGTAACATACACTCTGAAAATATAGATTATACGTACTTTTCTCTGCCAAACTATTTTGTAGAGAGCACAAACTTACATATTGATGACAGTAAAATGTTATTGTTATAAACAATTATTTTGTATGGTAAATGGTTAAAATATTTTATAGGCGCTACTTAATATTTTTTCCGTGCACGTGACCTTACAATCCGTGCAGATATATTGACATAACCTAGCGGTCGAAGGTATGGTTGAGTAAATGTAATAATGCTAGCGCTTGGCAGTGACGTTTTAGTTGATGAAGAATTGTGATTTGATGGGAGTATGCAACAGCGCTTACATGGTAAAACTGCAAGAAATCTCGTCAACCAACATATCCCATATCAATTACTGCATGCGAAAATCTTGTCGAATGTGCTGGCATGAGAACCCGTATCGTCTTAGTGGGAGACGAGAGCCCTAACTGATATGTCAATCGCTGTCGTTTCTTGGTTGACGGTTAAGAAAGAATAATGAAAGTTGTTCAAACATATTTTATTTTAGGAATGTATATCATAAACTGTCTTGAGTGAATTCAGAAATCCCTAACGCTATTTCAATAACCAGAAATGTGTAATTCACTATACTATGCATATACTATGCATATACGTGTATAAGGCCCTATTTATATTGGCACAGAAAGATAGGGCAACAGCTCTACGTACATGAGAAACCAATATTCTTTTGGTAAGCTCTATTAACGTTGTAATAAAATAAACAGTCAAGTTTTCCCGCGATGAACCGTCATGTTTATCCATTAATTCTAGTACTAGTTGAAGTTAATAGTGTAGAAATTCATACCGGGAGCGGAGACAATATTTGTCGGTTACTTATAGTGGCTGTACGTGATACTTTTACACTGTACAGTTAAAAACTTCTCGAACGCTAGTTTTCACCCATATACGAGGCAGGACTGTACTACACTTCTGTGTATACACATACAGCGTGCGATCATAGTTGCTATTCAAGTTAAGTAACTTAAATGTAAATAAGAATACTATCTAAAATAATTAAGGATCGTTTTCTTTTGAAAACAATTTTAACATCTGTAAACCTCTCCCAAGAAGATTTCCGGATAGTATAATAACTTTCGAATTAAAAGGAGAGTATTTTTGAAATGCGGTTGTTATAGAGGCCCAGGCATTATCATATTAAAATTTAAAAAAAAAACAGATTTCCATTCACGTACAGTCTTGTAATTTCAAGTCCTTATTTTCCTTAAATCAGTATTTAATTTTTCACTCAAAAGTAAAACAAACTACCGCATATTGTAGATAGCCAGAGTGAATATTGTACACTTGGACCGAACTTGGCGTGTTCTTATCTGAGATGTCACCCAGAGACGTGGAAGCTAAGATGAACATTGGCCATAGTTCCTGAGTTAACCACAATGTTTTCTTGAGCTAAGCACAACGTATTCCTGAGATAACCCCAATGTATTCCTGAGCTAACCACAATGTATTCCTGAGCTAACCCCAATGTATTCCTGAGCTAACCACAATGTATTCCTGAACTAAGCACAATTAATTCCTGAGCTAAGCACAATGTATTCCTGAGCTAAGCACAATGTACTCCTGAGCTAACCACAATGTATTCCTGAGCTAAGCACAATGTACTCCTGAGCTAACCCCAATGTATTCCTGAGCTAACCACAATGTATTCCTGAGCTAACCACAATGTATTCCTGAGCTAAGCACAATGTATTCCTGAGCTAAGCACAATTAATTCCTGAGCTAAGCACAATGTATTCCTGAGCTAAGCACAATGTACTCCTGAGCTAACCACAATGTATTCCTGAGCTAA